>JXCR01096521.1:18121-90751 GCA_002079205.1 Phalaenopsis hybrid cultivar | reverse complement strand
TATATATATATATATATATATATATATATATATATATATATATATATATATAATCTGCGCTATTAAAGACTAACAATTTTCAAGCCAACAAACTCTAATTCAGTGCCCAAAGCAAATCAAACATCCTAAAACTGAAATCTAAATATCGAAATACCAAACACAAACATAAATAGAGTTCAACAATTAAGGTAAATTCAACCTAACACAACATAATAACATAAGCAAACAGTACTAAACAAAACATTCTGAGCATAAAGTAAGTTTAAGCATTTTCTTTGCTCTCGTCCTCCTGGATATCTCCCATGGATTGGTAATGCACGTACAAGTTGTAGAAAGATTGATAAGGAAATTCATCAGTTGAAATTCATCAGTTGAACCATCTTCAATACGACTAGTATGTTCCAAATGTTCCTTCAGCCACCAGTCCAGATGATTAAACATTTCAAAAACATTCTCAATTGCATGCATAAAGTTTTATACTTCTTTTTCTATCTTCTTGATCTTTTGCAAAAGAATGGTCAAACTGAAGTAAGGTTGAATAAGTGATGAATTCTGGGATGCTTAATCCATCAATACATTCATATCTTTCTCATCCCCCATTCCAATACAGTTGCAATAGACTTATGGATCCATAGGCTTCCATGGAAGAAGCACTTTCTCCCAACTTTCATAAGGTACTTGCGATTGACTACATAGTAGAAAAACTGTGGATGGATTTCCCAGTCCAGTTGCAGATCCATTAACAATCAAACCAAAAATTGATTACACAATTATTGCACCAATATCAATAGGTTTTCTAGTTGTAGTTCCATTGACAATCAAACCCAAAATCGATTTCACAATTACTGCAACAAAATCACAAAGTTTTCCAGTTCAAACGCAGTAATTCAAAATAACACTCTCCCTATTTACCTTACTAATTTTCATAGTGGGGGGTAATTTCGATGCAATAAAGAAATGTCACACCTTAGATATAGGATTTAACAATCATAAATAAAAATTTACATTTCCATTATCTCGTGGCCTTTCAATTTGCTTCTTCATCCGTAAGGAATCGATAGAGTTCATTCATATTATCTCTTGTAGGGGTAAATTTTGCATAGTGGAAAATAGAAACATTTTCAATCATAAACATCTCGTTTATTCTTGAGTGAGTGAATTGCACAAACCTGCCTCACACATAGACAATTACTTGGTTGATTCCATGTAGATTTACATAAAACTCTTTCACCATAGGGAAAACTACAACGATAGTAGCGTAGAAAATTGCTTCTCAGCATCTCTGCACAATAATCTCTTCTACTCGAGTATTCGGTGTGTTGAATCCTCGATTCACAAATCCCCTTTTCTTGATTAGCCTCTTCTTTACAAGAACTTGATCATGTAACTTATGCGCATCAAAACTGACAAACTTTCTCTGGTTGAAAATTCCAAATATTGCGGAATTTTTAGAGTGGGAAGCCATAGAAATTGAAAACTAGTAACTCTCCCCTCGTTTTCCCCCTTAAAATGGAAATTAGAATAAGTTTTTGGGAGTTATAAAGCAAAGAGCCCATCAAAAACCGCATTTTGAAACGTTTTATGTCATTTTCATCGTCGTGGCACTTCAGGCGTCGATTCTGGTGCTTCGGGCGCTAGCTCTCTGGAATATGGCGCTTTAGGCGCCAGTTCCAAAAATTCGTCTTTCTGATTTTGATCCAATAAATTCTCAATTCTTCCATAAAATTAAGTAAATGAAGATATTTCTAAATATTTTCTTAATTTAATATTTCTCAATTACACAGAATATATAAATATTTGTTAAATATTTCGAACAAAACATATAAGCAAAATAAACAACAATAAATATAGATTACCTCCCACAAAGTGCTTGGTTTAATGTAGTGAGCTCAAAATTTCTAGTCTTTATTCTAGGTGACCCAACATTAGAGTATCTTTAAAAATTGGTCTTTAACCATCAAAATATTGTTTCAATCTGTGTCCATTCACTTTAAATATCCTTACAGTCTTGGGATTTTTAATATTAATAACTCAATAGGAATAGACTTTTACAATTCTGAATGGTTGTTTCCACCTAGACTTCAATTTTCCAAGAAATAATTTCAATCTTGTATTTTCTTTTTTATTATCTTATGATCATGTCATTCTTTCATTCGTTCCTTATAAATCCTAGCATTATCGTAAGATTCATTCTTTATTTCTTCAAGCTCATTCAATTACAATAATCTTTTTTCACTAGCATTTTTTAAATTGAAATTGAATCCTTACTATCCCAATAAGATTTATGCTCCAGTTCTACAGGTAAGTGACAAGTCTTCCCAAAAATCAATCTATATGGGGACATTCCTATATGTGTCTTATAAGCTGTCTTATTTGCCCATAATGCAATATCTATCTAACAGTCTAATCCATTTAATTAGGATTCACACTTTTTTCCAAAATTCTTTTAATTTCATGATTAGATACTTTTGTCAAAACACTAGTCTGGGGTTGATAAGAATTTGCAATTTTATGCATTATATTATATTTTACACTAATCTTGCAATTGTTGCATTCCTATAATGAGATCCTCAATCAGTAATGATTACTCTCGACATTCTGTATCTTGTAAAAATATTTTTAATTAAAAATTTTGAAACACTCCGAGCATCACATCGAGGTAAAATAATTGCTTCAATCCATTTTGAAAGATAATCCACTACAATCAATATATACACATTTCCAAATGAAGGTATAAATAGTCCATAAAATCCAATCCCCATGCATAAAAAATTTCAATTTCCAAATTAAAATTTAGAGGCATTTCATTTCTTTTTGAAATGTTATATGCTCTCTAACACTGATTACATGTTTATATATATATATATATATATATATATATATATATATATATATATTAACATCTCTAAATAGAGTAGGCAAATAAAATCTCAATTGCAAAATTTTATGAATATTTTTATAATTCCTAAAATGACCTCCAAACTCAGAATCATGACATTTTCAGTAATTTCTTGAATTTCTAAGGCACACATCATCTCATCACTAAATATTTACATTAGTTATGCAAATACGGGTCATCCCAAAAATAAGATTTTGCATCGTGAATAAATTTCTTTTCTTGTTATTTTGTCATTCCATATGGTAAAATACCACTAAAAATATCAGCATACCAAGGTAGTTTCATCCTTTTGTAGCATACAGTTATTCATCAAGAATAGTTTCATTAATTTCATTTTCCAAATTAAGTGTTACTTTTTGTTCTAGTCTAGATAAATGATCAGCAATTTGATTATCAGTCTCTTTCCTATTGACTACTACAAAATCAAACTTTTGCATCAGAAGTAACCATATAATTAAACTTGGTTTCGTATACTTGTTTTGCATTAAATGTTTAATGGTCAAGTTATCAATATGTACAACACATTTAGCTCCAATTAGATATGACTTAAAATTAATAAAAGCATAAACAATGGTTAATAACTCTCTTCTAGTGGTGGTGTAGTTAATTTGAGCATCATTAAGAGTCTTAATAGCGTAGTATATGACTTTAAAAATCTTGTCATATCTTTGCCCTAAAACAACTCTGATTGCATAATCATATGCATCACATATTAATTCAAATGGTTTCTCCCAATTAGGTGAAACAATTATAGGAGCATTGATCAATTTTTCCTTTAAGTTTCAAATGCTTTAAGGCAATTTTGGTTAAAGTCAAATTTTGTATCTTTTTCCATAAGTTGGCGTAAAGCTTTTGTAATTTTTGAAAAATCTTTAATATATCACCTATAAAATCCAGCATGTCCTAAAGAGCTCCTAATTCCTCTTACAGTAGTAGATGGAGGTAGGTTTGATATAACCTGAATTTTTGCAGGATCTATTTCCATACCATTTTTTGAAATTTTATGCCCAAGCACAATTCCTCCTGCAGCCATAAATTATAGAACTTTCTCTAAATGATTTAGAAATATTTCAAATGAAGTTCCAAATACAGAAAAATTGTGCATAAAGACTTCAATAACTTTGTCAATTAAATCACTAAAAATTGATATCATACATTATTGAAATGTTGCAGGTGCATTACATAACTCAAAGGGCATTCGCCAAAAATCAAAAGATCCATAAGGACTTGTAAATGTTATTTTATCTTGGTACTCTGGAGTAATATGTATTTGATGATAACTGGTATATTCATCTAGAAAATAAAAAATATGTGCCCAACCAGCCTATCCAACATCTGGTCCGAAAAGGGTAAGGAAAAATGATCCTTCTTGGTGGCTGAATTTAATTTTTTATAATCTATGTAGATTCACTATTCAGTGATTTATCTTATTAGTATTAATTCATTATTCTCATTTGTCACAATAGTAACTCCTCCTTTCTTTGAAACACAGTGAGTTGGAATCACCCAAGCACTGTCTGAAATAGGATACATGATTCTAACATCTAACCATTTTAAAATCTCTTTCTTGACAACTTCTTTCATCATAGGATTCAATCTCCTTTGAGGATCCGCACTTGGTTCATGTTGATCTTAAATAAATTCTATGCATACAAATTGAATGACTGATTTCTTTAATTTTAGCTAATGTCCATACAAAGGCTTTCTTATATCTTCTCAAAGTTTGCAATAACTGTTGTTCTTGCGTATTAGTTAATTTTGAGGATACTATAACAAGTAATGTAGATAAATCTCATAATAATGCATACTTTAAATGTGTAGGAAGTGTTTTAAGTTCAAGTTCAGGAGGTTTCTTAATTGATGAAATCAAATTTTTGTTACTTTCTGTAGGATCTAACATTTCAAATTTTTCCTGAACATAATCCAAATATTCATTACTCACTTCCATAGATTCATCTTGAATTTTAACCCATCCTCATATTCCACTTATTCTTTTTCAAATTCCTTTTCGAATGTCCTCTTAAAATATTTTTGGCCTAAATATTCATTGATATCCATTTTGAAGCATTCAATCTCTTACTCTTTTGCAGGGTATCTCATTGATTTTGTAATATTAAATATAACTTCTTGATCAGTAACTCTCAAATTAGTTTTCCTTTCTACCAAAGCTCTTCCAGTGGCAAGGAATGGTCTTCCTAAAATGGTTGGAATTTCCTTATCTTCCTCCATATCTAATACAATAAAATCCATAGGAAAGATAAATTTATCAATTTTTACCAAAAAATCTTCTATAACTCATTTAGGATAGATAATTAAACGATCAACTAACTGAAGAGTTATAGTTGTAGGTGAAATATCTCCTAAACCCAACCTTCTGAAGATTGATGAAGGCATAAAATTAATAATGGCTCCTAAATCACATAAAGCTCTTCCAAAAAATCTTTCACTAATTGCACAAGAAATAGTAAAACTACAAAGTTATTTCAAATTTTCAGGAAGCTTTTTCTGAATTATAACGCTACACTCTTCACTGAGTGCAACAGTCTCATTATCTACAAACTTCATTTTCTTATTATGTATATCCTTCATGAACTTCACATAGCTTGACATTTGATCCAAGGCTTCAACAAATGGAATGTTTATCGTTAATTTTCTCAATATTTCTAAAAATTTTGAAAATTGGTTATCTCTGTTTTTCTGCTTCAATCTTTGAGGAAATAAAGGTGGTGGTCTTTCTATAGTGATTTTCATTGGCTTAATAGGACATTCTAACTCAAAATAAAAATCTTCACCAAAATTTTTATTTTCCACGTCATCTTTTTCAACTTCCACTTCTTTTTGAACTCTGGTTTCCAATTCATTTCCACTTCTCAGTTGAATGGCTTTAATTTGCTTTTTTTTTATCTTTAGGATTTACTTCTACATTACTGGAAACATTTCAGGAGGTATATTGCTAAGTGCAGTAGCAATACATCTGAATTGATTTTTCATGCTTCTAATTGCAGCTCATTGACTTTGTAATTGGCTTCCCATTTGAAATATTAATTCTTCCATTGACAACTTTTTTCTCCTTACTCTGCAAATTATTAAAACTTGAAGGGTAATATAGTTTATAAGTTGGATTTCCTTGAATAATAGAGTTTCCTAATGGGTTTGCAGCGTTATTTGCCCATTGCGAATTTACAACATTAGAGTTATTGTTACTCCAACTAAAATTTGGATGAATCTTCCAACCAGGATTATAATAATTGGCATAAGGATTATTAGACCGATTATTTATTGCATTTAAGGTCTCATAAGAAGATTGAGATTTTATCATTTGTCCCAATGTGTTTTCCTCAAGCACGTGTGATGTCTGAGAATAATTCATTCCATATTGATTTATCTTCTTTGATATAGCAGTTATTTGGGCAGCTAACATAGATATTGCATCAGAATCATGAATACTAACTACTCTTTTTGGATTTACCCTTTTAGAAGGTCATTAAAAATTATTAGTAGTCATCTCTTCAATTAAATAATATGCTTCATCGAATGGTTTTGATATTAATAATCCACCAGTAGCAGCGTCAAGTATTGATCTAAGAGATCCAATCAATCAATTATAAAAAGTTTGAATTATTAACTAATCTGTCAATGCATGGTGTGGACACTTTCTAAGGAGATCTTTATATCTTTCCTAGGCTTCAAAAATTGATTCCCATTTAAACTGACAAAAAGATAGCATTTCTAAGCTTAGCAGTTTTTGAAGATGATAAATATTTAGATAAAACTTTTTGTGATAAGTTTTCCTAAGTTCTGATAGAACCAGGTGCTAACAAGTTTAATCACATCTTATCTTTATCCCTTAATGAAAAAAAGTCTAAGTCTGATGGCATCATTCAACACTCCATTATATTTAAAAGTAGCAAACAATTTTAAAAAAACTAGTAAGGTGTAAGTTAGGATCTTAAGTTGATATTCCCCCAAACTGATTGTTTTGTACCATTTGGATAATAGTAGGTTTAAGCTCAAATGAATTGGCCGCTACAGTAGGGTTTTGTATACTCAAATGAATTTCATCTGTTATATGATTAGAATAATCTCTTAAAGGTCTCTGGTGATTTTCATTTTCATTTCCAACATTACTTAAATTGCAAGCCAGTTTGCTAAAATGATCTATCTCTTTTTGTTGTTTTCTAATTTTTTTAATAGTTCTTTCTAACTCAGAATCATAAGGTACTAAATCTTCAGATCTTACACTACGCATAAATAAACACAACAAGTAATTAAAATAAGCAAACATGCTAAAATATGAAAATATTAAAACTAAACTATAAACACTTTTTTTAGTTTAAAATAAAAATAATTTAAATTATAAAATAGCTTTCTTCTACTTTTCGTTACTTCTCCGGCAATAACGCCAAAAACTTGATGCGGGGTGAATTTAGTGAGTTAATTTTGCAAATATTTTTTTAATATTATAAAATACACACGATAGATACAATAGTAAATATGCAATTTAATCCTAAGAAAAATAAATTTAGTGAAAATAGTTTTATCTCTTAAAAATCTTTAAACTGCCAAATTCCCTAATAATAACGCAAGTATATGTATCGCTCAAGTAATAAAGGGTTCTAATGGAGTCATAGATATCGATCCCACAGGGAAGTTGGAAATGCTAATAACTAAATTCTTAAGATTATAATGTATACTACAATTATAAACTATAAAAGTGAAGTATGAAATTCAAATCTAATGTAAATAAGTGGATGCTAAATAAAATATAGTTAAAAGAATAAGTTAATTAAACTAATTTATAAACTTTCAAAAGTAAAATTTACAAAAAATTGAATAAATTTTTTGTGGTGAAGAGTTTAAATTTAAGAAAGCATCCTTCGCTTTTACAATGAGTGTATGGATTGTGAAGAAATTAAAATCATTTGAAAATACATAAATTTTTTTTTGTGCCCATGTTGACCTCACTTTTGGTTGAGGTTTAGCTTTTCCTCTTTAGTAACCTAAGGTCTAGCCATAGGAATTTTCTGTTGACTATTCCTAGAAAACTAGAAGAGGAACCCTCACCATTAGAAATTCTACACTCCTCTTTACCCAACTTGAAGTTCCACATATTCGTCATAACCTCTACCACTTAGTAGGTAGGGTCAATATGGGGGAGCTCAAGGTGAGTTCCCATAGGATTGATTGCCCTTAGGGTTGACTCTGAGTGTTGGTCTAGGGCTAAGGCACTCACTTGCACTCACTTGCACTCACTTGCACTCATTATCACCTATACCCACTCACAACCGTAAACCCAAAATTGTTGACTTTGATCCCTTGATCCTTTGGGAGAGTCATGTAGATGGCCCCCCTAAGCCCACTGGCCCTAGGCTAGGGTTTAGCTAAGACCAGTACATAGAGGATCCAAAAGGGGATTCCATTGGTCCATAGCTCATCTGTGGTGGTTAGCTTCCCAATTCTATAAAAATATCCAACTTCGCCTTTTACCCCCAAACTTGCCCAAATTACCTAAACACCCCTAAACCCCAAATTTGGTCAAAATCCTCAAATTCATCGAAACTACCCAAACTTGTTTAAAAGTCATCTCAAATCTTTTGAAAATACCCAAGCTACCCAAAACCACCCAAAATTCCAAATTTACCAAAATACCCCCAAAATTGCCAAAATTACAGAAATACCCTTGGCACCTCAAACCTTCCCAAAGCATCCAAAATCACTAAAACTGTCTCCAAAACCCATTTGGACCGCTCAATTACACCCATTTTGACCTATTTCACCATGTTTGACGAAAACCCCCAAATTGCCTTTAAGGGCTCAATTTCCCCAAATTTACCTCAAATGTCCATCAAGTTGGTCCTAACTTCCCCCAATTTCAATCCTAAACTCAAATTAAACTTCCATGTGACCAATTTAAACCAAATACAAGCTCAATTGGCCCATTCTTTGAGCCCAATTTTGATCTAAGTCAAACCCCCAATTTTGGTCCAATGGCCTAATCCCACCAAATTGAACCCCATGACCTACTCAATTGGCCTCAATTTGAGTCCTAAACTCTTCATAACATTCCTACACATCAATTTTGACCTTCAATTGGCCTTGATGAGGCCTCAATTTCATTTAATTTCAACAAAATCTAAAAATCCTCAAATTTGCCCCAAATTGGCTGTCTCCAAATTCCACCAAATTGATTGCCCTAACCCCAAAATTGGCACCCAATTTATGTTGAAAAACTCTTCATGATTCTCCTATAGACCATTTTCAATAATCAATTTAGACTTAGCCCAAGCCTAAACCAACCTAGGCCCATGTCAAGCCCAACATACCTGAATTGACCAAAATTCCAAAATCCTTCAAATTGAACCCTCAGTTGAACTCAAAATCATTTCAATCCTTCACCAAAAATATCGATTAAAATTACCTACACAATATTGATCAATCAATTGGGCTCAAAGTCATGGCTAGCCTAACCCAAACCCAACTTTTAGCCATTTGGACCCAAATTGAACCCATACACCAAAATTGACCTAATCACCCTAAAGTCACCAAATTTATGCATAGCCACTAAGCTCCTCCTAAGGACCAGGCTAAACCATTTGGACTAGCCATGGCATGCTATGGACCAATGGATCCCCAAATTAAGGGATTTATGCTCATTTATGGGCCTTAAACAAAAATCTTCCCCATCATCACTTGTCGTTGAGGGTTAATTATAATTAACCCTCCCACTGGCTCACCTGACCTCCTGACCACCTCCTCAAGCCCTGTTGGCTAACCTAGTGGCCGGAAAAAACCAAAGCTAAGAGCCTCAAGCTCAAATTCAAACCCAAACTCACCCATATGATTTCACTAATTCTAATTGGCTTTAGCACTTCAAAACCCTCCACCTAAGCAATATTTTCCACCCCCAAATTGGCCCTGGTTGCCAGCCTAAGCCATTTTTATTTAAACCTCACCTCCATGGCCAAGTGAGGAGAGCTGAAATTTTTCCAAGGAAACTCTGTCAAATTGCTTCCAGAGACTCTCTAGGACACCCTCAGTTCATGCCCACCATTTTCCCCCTCTGGCTCCCTCTGTTAGAGTTCAATTTTGAGCTCAAAATTTCAGTCGAAACCAGGACATATTTCCCTATAGCTCTACACTGAACTAAACCTCAATTAATTGTGCACACACCATCCCCATAGTGAGAGGAGTTGATCCCTCATAGAAGCCCCCTCTCAAACAACTTCTAGTATAGACTTCAATCAACGCCTGAAATCGAGCTTGATCGAAATCATACTTAGACCATTCACCAAGGCTTGGGACTTCATTTGGAGGTTTTTTGGGACCAATAGAAGCTACTATAACCATCTGATTGAGGCCTCCCCCCTTAGACAAAGGTATTGAACTCCAACCCTAAACTGAGCTTGTTTCGATTCTCCATACATATTTACTGTATTTCATACTGTATAATCAGTATAGATAGGTTCGTCTTGAGTAGATGAAGGTTTAAGAATAACCCCATGCGATTTGGTTAAGTCTAGGCCAAGATCTTAAGGTTTTGGTGTGAACGGCTCACGGGTTAGGTCACTTGGGTATGATAGCAAAGAGCTGTCAGATCTCGTGTGCATCTAATGGACGGAGGAGATCAAGCGGGACAGATCCATGGTGCATAAAGTGTGGTTTGCGTGGACGCTACATGTCTAGCAGTGTTAAATGAAGGAGCGATGCGTGGAGCCTTCAAAGCTACCTAAGATCTAGTCAGCACCGTGTGGATAAGTAGAAAAATAGGGATTTTTAATTATTTTAAATGCTTAAACTTTAAAAATCCATATCTTTCTCTAGAAAAATCATAAAAATAAAAGAAAAATACTCACTTGCTCAGTAAACAAAGGAGAATAATGTGGACTAAAAATAAAAATTATTTTTTTAGTCTTTGATTTTTATTTAATTAAATACCCTCTGTAGTATTTTAATTCTCCATGACTTAAAATATTTCTCCATGTCTTTTGGTATTTCCAAGGTCAAAGGGCATCTCTATGCTACTAACCCTAATTTTCAAGCTAAGATGACCCATTTGGCTTATTTTAATTATATAAATCAAAATATCACTTGAAAAATTATGAGAATAATTTTAGTAGATTTCCTTTGGTCAGAGACATCTAGAAAAAATATTTTGATGCTTTGAATCATGTTGTGCATTTTTATACTTAGTTAAATGTAAATACCTTGTGTTACATTTTGTAAATTAAATACATATAAAAAAATAGCAAAATTAACTCCACATTGTTCATAAAAATCATATCTAACCACTGCAAAAATACCAAAATTATTTGACTTAGTATAAGCACTAAAATGGATTTCTTAAGGAAACATTGCTTTTTGTATAAAAATAATTATATTAAATTAAATACGCTTAAAAAATTATGAAAAATATTTTTCTGAGTTCCTTATAATCAGAGGCATTTTATAAAAATTAAACACATTTTTGTGAAAATACATCATTTTTGAAATATATTTTGAATTAAAAATAATTAAAATAATCAAAATTTTCAAAAATACAAAAATGATTAAAAATAAGTAGGAATGTCTCCTGACCACTAAGAATTTTTTAGGACATTTTTCCTAATTTTTTCTAAGTTAAAAACAAATTTTAAAGGCTTAAAAGTGAATTTTTCATATTTTCTCACTAAAATAATTATATTAAATAAATTAAAAATCACAAAAATACAAAATTTTATTCTTTGAGTTTTCTAAACTCAGAGGAGTCTAATAAAAATATAAAAATATTTTTTTGTAATTAAAATACTATTTTTATTTAAATAAATCATGAAAATTGATTGAAAATTAAATAATAAAAATAGAAATTTGATTCAAAAAATCATGAAATTTTGTCTAAGTGTTTCTCTGACCTTAGAAAACCTCTAATAATTTTTTTCAAAAATATAAATTTTATTTTGGATAATTAAATAAATTAGCTTTTGAAAATCTTATTTTCTAAATTTAAATAACTATTTAAATTAAATCAAATTTTAAGAGGTCCACATATCCTCCTCTAACATTTTAATTATCTCATGGGTATAAACTTTAAATCCTCAAAGTCATTTGAGTTGTGTTTAAAGAGTTATGAGGTGAAGTCCCCCAAAGGCAATGTATTCATTTTGGACTTTGGCGCCTTAATTAAAATTTAGGGTTAACCAGGGATAAATGGGCAACTTTGATCCTAACAAACATGTTTGGATGATTGAAATACAATGGGATTATAAGGTAGAAACTCACCCACCACATTTACACAACATCAACAGATAATAATCTCCCCTAATCTTCATGACTTAGAAGTCGACAAATATCATAAGTTTCTTGAGCGAGAGGCCTATGTTAAAAGGATGATAATTTACTTTCCTTAAGCCCAAAATTGATGACAATGTGATCTTTAAATGAAAATACATGTCACTTAAACTAAAATCTTAACCTTCACCAAATTCCCCATTATGATTGCTAAGGGCTTGGTAGTGACCTAGACTTGCTATCTAAGCTCAACCGATTTGATTTAGAAGATAATTGGGTTGATAATCAATATCTTTAAACACTCGAAGTCGAACTTTACTTGTGGATACCATAATCTTAAATAACTCAAACTTGCCTTAGGGGCACTCACTCACATAAATCTTAAATGAAACATCAATGGATTAATCGAGTACACTATCCTTGGGATAATTAAATTATTAAGTTTCACTGAGCAACGGTGTAGTCACACTTCAACCTCAGATGATTGATGGAACAATATGATAAGTTCAAAATGAACTCGAAATCATTCAAGGGAGCCTCAAGTAATTCAGAGTTATATCTCGAGCACTTTGGATTCTTTTGGATGTTTTAAAGGACAAATTGAATTTATCGTGTTTTGTCCTAAAATCATATACTATAATCTTTTGAGATTCAACTAAATCATAACATGGGATTTGGTAGCTAAACTTTCATCTACTCTTGCAATTTAAATTCCTTACAACATTATATACATGTCTTGCAAGTACTGACCTTTCAGGAGGTGGAAACGAGAAGACTCACCAGGTGCGTTTTTACAGTTTATAATATCATTTTCTCTTTTACTTTCTGCATTGTACTTTCATGCTTACAAACTTGCATGTTAAAAAATGATGTCACCCTGCATGCAAACCAAAACTACTAGGATAGCCACAAAACCAAAACCAAAACCAAAATCAATCAATATAAAATTCACTACCACAACATTCAAAATATAAGACAACTCAAAATTTAATCACAAACATCACAAAAACTACAATTGCAACTAAATTAAGACATGTCTATCGGATGATTGGGAATTCCTCGGAGGAGGTAACCTACAGTTGCTAACGATGATTCTCACAATCTAAATGAAAGTATGGAACTCATTAAGTTGAGTTTACTAAATTCATTTGGACTAAGTGAATTAGATAGAAAATAGTGGTGCTCAAACGAGGAAACTGTAGGATCCTAACCGGTGTCACTCTAATCAACTTTAATATGCCCCATAACATTTAAAGAACTACAGCCATAAGGCCATCTGGTTTGACATCATAACTTGACACACTATAAAACTTAAACTTGTCACGACGAGGTGCTTGGAGCTAGCACCGTGGGCAACACGACCATCTTCAACAACAAAACCTGTCTTCCCCAACTAAATCAATTTCCTTCCTTAGAATTAAGCAATCAAGCCATAGAATTTCAAGGTTGTCTGCTTATGCATCATAAATCCTCACCTCAACTTTAGGTCTTTGTACAACTCTGTTGTACAATCTAAGTTGTAACTCGTCTTAGGATTCTGAGGTTGTCATCTGTCACAACTTAAACCCTCACATATTCCAGGATATTTGTGTGATCATTTCACACGAATGTAAGTCCTAATAAATAAAATTGGCAGGATACAACATCTAAATATTTCTCCTCAAAACTGAAGCCAAACAATATGATAGACTGAGAAGTCACTGAGGTTCTCCTTCGGATCTGTGACATCCCTTCGTTCTTCCTCCTTTGGTTTCCAAAAATAAAATGTTCCAAATTTGAGTCATTCTCTTTTCACACCTCTTTGTCTGATCTTGTTGAAAAGTCATATCCTTTTGACCTCTTTGAAGATAGTATTTTCCTGATTTTTATTAAGAGTTTTCTTAAATGATTTCGGTCATTTAAGATGTAGTTAACTATAGGGGCTTGCCCTTATAGGAAGCTTGTTCGAATCCAGCTTAATATAAATCCTATTTAATTCTTCGTATTAGATACGGGAAATTGTCGAAAAATAAAATGGTTTCATAGACCAAACTGATGTCATATATTTCTTAGTTTATTTGATCGAGCTTCATCCTCAAATCTTGTGTTTATCCTTCGGGATAGATATAGGGTTTGAGGTATAGTGCTCTTTCATTTAAATTATGAAAAATATGGGGTCAATTTGATTTCATATTTTTTAAAAACTTCTATATATATTTAAATTAAAATTTCCTTCCAAAGTGAGCGACGGGATTTCAATTTTGGTAGTCGACAGCTTCCAATGGGCAACTCCACAACATAAAATAGTGCCGACAGCCAAATAGAAGCAATCCTATTCTTTACTCACTTCTGAGTGCATATAGAACATTTACTAATCCAGAGTTTGGTCCCTAATTCCGTGGTTAGGCTGGGAGGACGTCGTTTGCCACTCTAGAGCTCCTACTACTCTCTCACTTGAGGGCTAACAATCTCACATTAGTTTCCAATTAACTATACCAAATTGGGGATTTTAATCTGTCATCTTAAAATCTCCAATTCTACATCCAACAAAGTATATTTCCCTATTTGTTTGCACTCAACCCCATGGATGATATCCTCTCCCATGAAATCAAATGTGATTCTCCTTATATTGTAGAAATCATAGCCCTTTGAACATATATTTTTCAACACATTTTAACATTTAAATTGGTCAACTAGAAATGTAAATGAAGATCGAAGTTCAAATCATCAAAAATTATTGACATTTAAAACCATATAAAATAAAATCAATTCTTCACAAAAGCATATCTAAAAGTATGGAGAAGGATAAAGAAGGCTACTCAGAATTCATGAGAAGGATACAACAAAACACGGATTTCATATACAAAAAAAGTTTACAAAATAAAAAATTAAAAGACACAACTTATCTCACAATCCTTCCCAAGCAAATCCCTAGAAGTTCTCTTCAAGCACTTTCCATCTTTACAAAACTCTCAATTCTCTCTTAGAAGTGTAATGAAGAAGAAATCTCTCACCTTCCCTCTCCTCTTATAACCAATTCTCTCTTAGAAGTGTAATGAAGAAGAAATCTCTCACCTTCCCTCTCCTCTTACAATCATTGAAGAAAATTAGAAGTGTAATGAAGAAGAAATCTCTCACTTTCCCTCTCCTCTTACAATCCTTGAAGAAAATCTCCAAGCCCTTGACTTTCGCTCTCTTTCTCAGGCCACTCTCTCTCTTCAAACTCCACTTGCCACCCCCTTCTAAACTCTCCAAGCCCTAGACTTTTCTCTCTTTTATTAGAGGCTACCTCCCTCCAAAAAGAATTCAAAATTCCCTCCAAAAATTTATCTAAAAATCAACCCTTTTGAATTCAAAAGACATCTCTATTAATCCAAGAGTCATATCCCTTCATAAAAAAACCTTCCAAAGTATCTATATGCATTGAATCACTCCATGGGGTGTTTAGAACATTTGTCCCTTCCAAAATTTGCGCAAAATTCATCCTGAACCACCTTAATCCATAAAAAGTCATCTCTGACACTTCAAGTGCCAACTTGCTTAAGACTGCATTGTTCTGGGTTTTGGTGCTTCAGGCTCCAAATTTGGCACTTTTGGCGCCAGCCCTTTGTGAAATGGCGCTTCAGGTGCCAGCTTTCTGTCAATTGGCGCTTCAGGTACCAAAATCTCAAAATTTACTGTTTTGGCTCCGAATTTCAATCTTTCTGGTACTTTTGCTCCAAATGCTTAAAATTAATATACCTGCAACAAAAACATGCAAATACCCTTCTTTAAAGTGTAATATCACCAAAAAATAAGCATAAAATATATACTTAAATCAACATATTATTTTGGTGTATCAAACACCTTTGGCCAATTTCATATTTTTGTAATTTTTAATTATTTTTAATTTAAAAAGTAGTTCAAAAAATGAACTATTAATTTTAAAATAAATTTTATTTTTCTTAGGTGCTCCTAATAATAATAAACCTGGAAAACCACTTTTCATAATTTTTCTAATTATAGTTTATTTATTATAACTATTTTAATGTAAAAATCCCATTTTACTTGAAAAATAAACTTTATTGATCAAATTAATTCAAATGAGTTTCAAATTTTTACATTGAGTTAAAGTAATCATTACTTACAGCGTGGACATTTTTTTTTTGTTATTTTTAAATGATATTATATTTATTTAAATTTTTATGATTTAAAAGAACTTAATTAATCATATTAATGTACATAATTATTTAAACCATCTTATATTTTTCGTAGAGTTCTCTGACCACAAAACCAACAAAACAAGTCCCATATTTTTCTGACTTATATTTTAATTTATATAATTAATTTAAGCAAAATGAGCCACTAGACTTGAAAATTAGGGTTTCAGAGCTAGAAGTGTCTTCTAACCTTAGAAAGAAACCCCTAAAATTTCAAGCCAGTGGTGACCTTTACTTAATTAAAATTAAAATAGTTCAGAGAGTGTTTAATCAATTAAATATCAAAGACATGTCAAATAATTTTTATTTTTATTCAACATTATTCTCCTCTGTTCACTGAACAAGTGGGTATTTTTATTTTTTTTATTATTTTCATCTTAATCAAATTAATTCAAATGCCTATAGAGTAAATCCTTATAAGTTCTCTTCAGGCGCCAACTTGCTTAAGACCAAATTATTTTAATAGCAGATTTAAGATTAAATAAATTGGCCGCACAATTTGAGCTTTAGTAGAGTTCTATGTGATGGCAAAAAGGGCCCTAGATTTTGAACTCAAAATTGAGCTATGGTTGTAGATTTCAGAGGGGTAAAATGGTTGGAATGATCTTAGGAAGGCTCAAGGAGGTTTTGTGAACAATTTAGAGGAATCTCTCTAAGAAAATGACAACAGTCTCTGCTTGACCGTTAAGGGGGTGGTTTAAATAGCCATGGTCATGGTGACCAGCAGGGCAATCCTTGGGGTGGAAAATGGTGTTTAGGTGGAGGGCTGAACAACGCTAGTGGCCAATGGGGGTGAGACACATTGGATGGGTGAATTTGAAGCTTGGTTCATGGGGGAGCCTTCTCGATTTTGGGTTTTTCGGCCACTAGGCTTGCCGAGCAGGCCATGGGAAGTGGCTAGCTGGCTCAGGGAAGCAAGGTGGAGGTTTAATTGTGATCAAGTGGGAGTTTAATCAATTGAGCTCAAGCATATGTCATTTCGACAAAAATGGTAAAGGATCCCCTAAATCATGACACCCTTGGTCCATGGCACTTCTATGGTGGACTAGGAGGATATAGGCTGGTCCTTAGGATCCAAATGTCAGTTGTGGTGGTCCAAGATGGGCAGAACCAAGTGGTTCCAAGCGTGTTTAGGGCTTCAAAACTTTGGGTTTGGCTTGAACTTGGGTTTGGCCTTAGCTATTGCTTGGATCTAGGTTAATTGAATGGTGAACTTGGTGTAAAATATTGTCATAAGGCATTTGGGAATCAATTGGGTTGAAGATTGAGGGGTTATGAAGTTCAATTTGGAGGAATTTGCACTTTGGGGCAAAATTGGGGTGAGTTGGATTTAGGCTAGGCTTAAGGTTAGGCCAAGGTAAATTTATGGTTCCATTTGGTCTATAAGGATGTCATGAAGGGTGGGTTTGAATTCCAAAATTAGGGGAATTGAATAGGTTAGAGAGTTTAATTTGGTGGAATTTTGGCTTAAAGTCAATTTGAGGCATTTGATTTAGGCTTGGGGTTTGGGTTTGAAGTTGGGTTCAATTGGGCTTGAATTTATTTCAAAATTGGCTTAGACATGATGAAATTGACTTCAGATTTAAAATTGTGGAAATTTGAAATCAATTTGGTGGAAATTGGGGGTGATTTGGGGACTTTAGGTATTTAGGGGTAAAATTGGGATTTTGGTCAAAATTGGTCAATTTGATCAAATTGGATCCAATGGATGGTTGGGATTCGTTTTGGGTGTGTTTGGAATGGTTTGGGATGTTTTGGGAATTTTTTGGCCATAACGGGCGTTTTGGTAATTTTGGTAAAATTGGGGGTAATTTGGGAATTTTGAAAATTTTGAAGTATTTTATGCAATTTGGGTAGTTTCAAATGGTTTGAAATGATTTTTTGATAAAATTGAAGGGGCAATTTGGTAATTTTGGGAAAGTTTGGGGGTGAAAAGCAAAAATTGTGTAGTTGGATAGGATGAGATCAATTGAAGACTCCAATCATAAAATTACCCTTATAGTGTGCCATGAAACCAGGCAACTCCCAGTTTAGATCCTCCATGTGTTGTTCTTAGCCAAATCCCAACCTAGGGCTAAGGGTCTGGGGGACCATCCACACGAGTTTCCAAAAGAGTGGGGAAGTAGGATAAACATGCTTGGCTAAGGGTTTGGGCCGAAAGTCAAAGTGTGTGTGTAAAAGACCAAGACCACACCACCCAGGGCTAACCCTAAGGCCAAATCATCCTATGGGGACCCTTCTTGAGCTCCCCCATGCTGGCTCCACCTACTAAGTGCTAGAGGTTAGAACCAACATGTGGAACATCAAGAGAGAAAAGAGACATTTGAAATTTCTAATTATGAGGGTTCCCTTACTAGTCCTCTAGGAATAGTCAAAAGGAAAGTCCTATGGCTAGATCCTAGGCTTCTAAGGAAGAAAAACTAGACCTCAACAAAAAGTGAGGTCAACAATTACATATAGAATAAAAGCCAAATAAAGAAAGAATATGAAGTGGCTCTTTACCCCAAAGGATCTTCTCCTTCTACCATCACGTAGTTTAATGGTACATGCAATCCTTACTAATACTTTACTTAATAAGCATTATGCTATAATATTGATTACTATAGGATGACTATGCCACCAAGGAAGGGGGTGCCAATTGGGATTAAAAAAATTTTGATTGATTAAAATAATTAATATTATTTTAATGCTATTTTGTAAAAATATTATTCAACAAAAAATTTAATTACTTGTAAGTAAATTAAATAATAATATACCACAACTAAAAGTAAAATAAATAACAAGCACAATGTTTTTACACAGTTCATCCAACCAAGCCTACATCCATGTTTGCCAACTCTCAGGCTAAAAATCCTCTAAATTTGAGGATTATCAACAAACTTCACTTCTTCAAACAAAAAAGTTTGTTACAATTTAAGTACTCTCTTACATGGGATAAAAAAAATCTAAATACAATGTAAATTTTGGTTAAAAAAAAGAAAATTTATTTACAAATTATAAAAGCTCAAATAATATTGCAACATTATGTCTAAATAATAATTTTTAGATGAACTTTCAAAATGTTGATAATCACCTCATAACTTGCAAATAGAATGTAAATTTTGGTCACTATAAAATAAATGTATATTTTTTTTTATGTGAAAATATTATTATGATTTTAAGTTGAAAGAGTTTAACTCACTAATTTTAAAGATATTTTTTAATATTTATAGGTTTCAAAAGTTGATCTACATTAAAATACACTTACCTGCTTACTAACTTTATGAATGAAGAAATTTAATCATTTAAAATTAATTCTATGAAGCTCAATAAGTATTTCATCCATAAATGAAGATTTTTATTCAATATAAAAGATGAAAATTATACAATTAGCAAATGAATATTTAAAGAGAAGAAAATAATTTCAAAATATTTAAAGGAGTTTGCTTAATCAATTGTGTGGAGGCTTCCAAACTAAGAGAAATGATCTTACAAATATGAAGCACACTTGTAACAAAAATCTTAACTTTTTCGGAGTTTTTGGAATTCAATATCAACTATTTCTTGAAGAAAATGAGGCTATTTAAAACAAAAAGATAAATTTAAAGTAATTTTAATGCATAATTTTATTATGCAATTTTTTTGTCAGATAATAATCTTGTACACACTAAAAAATTGATTTGTATTAAGATATTGTTATATCCAAATGACTAGGTAATATCTAGACAAAAAAGGGAAATCAAACAAAACTTAAATAGGCCTAAGTGGGTGTATAACAACTAGCCAAATTAGTAAAAAAATGGCAATGTTTGAAATATTATCACAAATTCAATTTGAATCAATTTAGGTCATGTGACCTATCAAATTGTATATATAGAATCCAATAAATCCCAATGATAATCAAAAGTTTAGAATTTTATACTGGTAACAAGATATTGACTAAAGAACAAATTATATCATTTTAAAGATGATTCTTAAGTATCTTAATTAATATTCAATAATATTAAACAACTTATTTCAAGAAACAATAAAAATTTCAAATAAATTAAAATAAAATATACTTTCAACTTTTAACATCCTCATATATATTATTTATGTGAATTTAATGTTATGCAGAAGTGCATAGAAAATATTCAAATTATGAAAATTATAATTAAGTATTTAAATATTTCGATATCTTATTTAATTTTTTTATTCTTAATTAATGATTAATTAAATGGATTATAATTGATTGTGAGAAAAAAAACAAATCATGTTAGAAAATTCTTATTATTTTCTATATAGAGCTCCAAGTTATCCATCTTAATCCATTATGATTTATTTTTACTCAAATCTTGATTCAATCTCTAGTTAGTACATCCATAAAATCAATGCAATTGAAATACTTAATTCTAAAATTAAATCAATGAAACACATTTTTTATAATTAAAATTAATAGATTAGATTATAAGACTCATGAAGTTAAGAATTATAATAGTTAAACTTAGCCAACTAAGTTTGTTTCTTCACCTTCTCTCGTTAAAAAGCCTTAGATATTTTTTCAAGATAGGCTTAATAATGATTTTTCTCTTAAAAATTAGGTGGTAAGGAAAATCTTTTGGATGTTAATGAAATAAGGTTTGAAGCTTTCATAAGCATAAAAAAAGTTGAGAATAACATGACTAGTACTTTTTAACTACTACCCCTACATTATGTTTTTGGAACATACTTTTGATAATTGTATTAAATTTAAAGATTTACATGAATGATAATATAATTTAGCAAAGTTGATATTCCTAATCAATTTCTTAAGAAGCCATTATAATAATCTGCTAGATTTTAATATATCACAACTTTATCAAATGATCAAGCTCACACAACTAGTGCCCCATTTATTGTATTGACTCAATTAATACTTTTTCAGCCATTTGTTCATTATACTTTATGCAATCTTTAACTTTAGCTCTACTTATATTGGAAAAAAAAAACTCATCGAGTTTACAGTGAAAATCACTCTTTTCTCAATAAATTATAGCCCAAGCACATTTAACTTGCATGTAATTTAGATGATATTATGCTACCTATTTTGGATGCCCAATTTTCTCTATTCCTTTCATTTTCATGTAAATCATGTAACATTTATTAAATAATATTTTGAAAATTAATCCTATATTAGAGTCAATGTCGAGTCCATAGGCTTATAAGGTGAATCTTAAGTCATTGGGTTGAGTTTTGGGTCGTTAGGACTCAAGGGCCGTAAGGGTGGCCTTAGGGTACCCTGGGTCTTAAGTGAATTTGGTTTACTTCTTGATTCTTAATAATATAATCGTTGTCAACTCAAATTTACTCTAGGTAAGTTAATGAGCCACTTAAGTTCACTTTAAACAAAATAAGCATATTTAATTTAGCTTTAAGTTGTGTTAAATGTCCTTGCAATCAATAAGATAGGCTATTAAGTATAATATGATGGAACATCCTATACTAGATCAGATCTTATAAACTGAAGAAGCAGAGAGTGCCTTGAATAATAAAAAATGAGGTCATTAAAAAGTTGGCTAGAGCATTATTCTTTTGCTTGTTTCATATGAAAGTTAATTTGGGCGGATAACTCAAAAACTTAAGATTATTGCACATGCAGATATAAATAGAGAAATAATAATTTTAATTCAAGAATATAATAGCTTATGATAGATCAAAGTTGCTATCATGCATACCATTTTATTTCAACAAGATATTTCATACATATAATAAACTTTTTATGTCCTAATTTCCATTCATTTCAAATAAACATGAGAAAAATATTTTGCTCAAAGTTTAAGAAAACCTTAAATTACAAACAAAATTTACTTCTATGAGAAGAGACAAACAAGACATTAAGAATAAAGAAAGTTAAAAGTGGTTTGTTTATGACCAATAACTATTATGTAAAAAAGCAAGAAAGTTCTAATTAATTCTAGAAAAAAAAATGTAATATTTTGAGTATAAAAATTTAACTATAATAATAATCGTGCTTAAAGGAAGTAAGCGGTTAGAAAGAGGATTAAATTCATTATCTCCAATTTTATAAATTCTATCAAGAATGTTGCATGAATTTTTTTTTTGCTAATTGTAGAATAAGCTACAAAACTATTGATATATATAAATTATATATAAATAATTGGTTTTGAGTTGCATCATATTGTAGAAAATAAGAGTTAATATTGATAAAATTATAATTTTTGGAATAAAGTTATATATTATGTTACTGACAATGCTCGCTTTATTATGCTTTAATCTACGTATGAAACTTGATTTTGATGGCAAATGGTAAGATGGAATCTATCAAATATGTTATGGGGTTGTAATATGCAATTAGCACTAATGAATTCATCTATATTAAATATTTTTGGATATATGAATGGCCTTAATTCAAACATGCTAGTTAAATGAGCATTAATTTATATCTTTATATTATATCGAGGGTAATGAAAAGACAAGCTTCTTAACTTAAGCTATTGGTTTTTTATCAAGCCATTGCCTCGTCCTTATATAAATAGTTATTTTAAATTGATTATAACTTAGGTAGATACTATGGATTAAAGAAGCTACGTAAATCTTTAGTAAGCTACTCATTAGTAAGATTAGCATACCTACTATTAGTGTAATTTTTAATCTTCAAGAGATAAATTATTAAGATAATTGGACCTTTATTTATCTCGTTGGTGGGTAAATTACATTATTTTCAATTTGATTAAAAGCTTTTATTTTCTGAGATGAATATCTATGAGCAAGTGAAATATATTTAGTGATAAATTATTTGTGTATATAATTCTATATGTCATTATATGATAGAATCTAAATTAGTAACATAACAATCTTCTCTAACCATTGTGTTCATTTTGTTTGGTGAAGCATAACATACACTTACACCAATGGAAGCCATGAATAAGAATATGAAGTCCTAAATGAATGTGGTAAACTTGAGCAATATTTGTCCTTAAACGAAGTCCTTCAGTGCACTTAAATTCAATCTTTTGAGGGAGAACTTGTTCTATAATCTAAATAATAAATGCTAATGAGGCCATGATAAAGTGGAGTAATATTTGTTTGTTTGTTTCTTTCTATTTTGAAAATACCTTCTGATTAGGTCATAATGCAAACTGTGCTCACGTAATGTTTAGCTTCAAGGATTAAAGAATATATAAATTTATTAGAAGCTACAATACATAATTGATGAGAAAAAGAGATTGAGGTTGTCAAGTTTTTCAGCTTAGGCTCAAGAGTAGCACTGAAAACCAGGGATCCAAAATAAAATTACACTATCTTATCTAACTTGATATTGAGAGTTCATTGGTTTGAGCATAAGTAGTAAAGATGACTCTTATTGATTCATTGGTGGTATAATGAGTTTTCTTTTTTGAGTGAAAATAATATCTTGACTCCTCTTAATCTCAAAGTTCAAGCTTCTTTCCATCACAAATAAGTTAATAAAAGGCATAAATGTGAGCACCAAAGATTAATTTTTTTAAACTAGAAAAGATCAATAATATGATTTTTTATTCTATTAAGAAAATGGATGATAAAAAAGAGGATGAATGGATAATTCAACCTTCTTCTTATTATTACCCTTAGATCTTCTATTAATATAATGAAGTAAGGAAAATAAAAAAAAAATACACTTCCTTTTTGTCCTTAAAGGATCAATTAAGTCTCCATTCTGAATTCTCCTCATTAGGAGTAATTCGTCAAAAAATTTCTTAGGTGAAGAGGGAAGAATCTAATAGTCTACTATATATGTGAAAAAAATTGTTATTGGCAAGATGTGACTCTAACAAGTTGATCAATTATTGATCTCTATTTTGGGAGCATAACTATATAAGTGATAACACAATTACTTGTATACTTATTGTTCAATGATGGATGAATACAAAATTAAATAATTTACAGATTTGATTGCAACAATCATTATCTTTGTTACTTTGCTTTTTCATAGACTTATGTCTGCTCGATTTGAGACACATAGAAATCTTTGGGTTGAGTGAGGCATGATAATGAATCATGTGTCTTAGGCTTTTTATTGACTTTTTTGTATGAGTATGTTGTCACCAACTAAATAATGAGGGATTAGATCACTCAAGCTAATTTAAGCTATGCGAGTAATTCTTATGTTGTCATTCCCATCTTTTTAAATAATTAACTCTACACCCAATGCTCATTTGATAAACAAGTCAACCTAGCCTTATGTCTTTAACCCCTTATGTGAATATACATAAGAGCATGATGTAATGTTGGTGATCAAGCAGGGCAATAACCCCACCATGATAAATATTATGATATCAATATTGCCTAATTAATACTTGCGGTCTTCACAACTAACACCATCTTTGATGGTATCATCAACACCCCCCACCATCATCAAAAGAATACTTCATTCATATTTTGACCATCTCAATCTCCCTTCATTGATATGCATAATCAATTCCTGCAACTAGGATTTAAATAAATATACAAAATTTATAAATATGAGATTAATAAGTTTAGATCAAGTTTTGCCTTTCATCAAATCTTCACAAATTGTTTAATGCCAAAGAATTAAAGATTTAAATTTTTTAATGATGTAAAAGTTTTCACAATATAACATACAATTTATTATTATAGAAATTAAATATAATTTATGAGGGTAACATTTTATGAGCTTATAGCGATAAGATTGTTTGGTTTGTTGAATAAATAATATAAAATGCAATGAATGCAAATATAGTGCATTTAGGAAACAATAAATGGAGAATATATATATTTTTTGTTTGATTTGAAATGAAATTACTATAAAACCTAATATTGTGAGGCAATAGACAATGACTTTGGTGGGTGGTGGTGGAAACAAATAGTGAACAAGTGATAGCTATAGTTGTACACTCAAAGTATCCAAATTAATCACATTTCAAACATACCAAAGTGAACCATAAAGTGAATTTCAAATTCACAAAAATTTTAAATCACATTCAGATTTTCTATTCAAACACTAAAATTCTAAAATTCTTCTGCATTTGATTTAACATACCCTAATAATGTACTCATCAAATCACATTTAAATATACTTGAAATTCATCCATAATTAGTGGTTAATTCACAAGGATTTTTTTTTTTCTATAGAAAAAAANACCCTGAAAGTAGCCAAATTAATCACATTTCAAACATACCAAAGTGAACCATAAAGTGAATTTCAAATTCACAGAAATTTTAAATCACATTCCGATTGTCTATTCAAACACTAAAATTCTAAAATTCTTCTGAATTTGATTTAACATACCCTAATAATGTACTCATCAAATCACATTTAAATATACTTGAAATTAGTGGTTAATTCATAAGGANCTAATAATGTACTCATCAAATCACATTTAAATATACTTGAAATTAGTGGTTAATTCATAAGGATTTTTTTTTTTCTCTAGAAAAAAATTGGAACTTTTTTTAGATAATATTAGGTTTATCGCTAATCAGGGCATCACAGGGGTATAGTTGAGTCGATTGAGTGGGGAGTGGTAAGCGAAGGTGGGCATATTTTTCTCGGTTTGAAGTCGCGAGAACGAGAAATCGGNAACTTTTTTTAGATAATATTAGGTTTATCGCTAATCAGGGCATCACAGGGGTATAGTTGAGTCAATTGAGTGAGGAGTGGTAAGCGAAGGTGGGCATATTTTTCTCGGTTTGAAGTCGCGAGAACGAGAAATCGCNAACTTTTTTTAGATAATATTAGGTTTATCGCTAATCAGGGCATCACAGGGGTATAGTTGAGTCAATTGAGTGGAGCGGTAAGCGAAGGCGGGCATATTTTTCTCGTTTTGAAGTCGCGAGAACGAGAAATCGCTGCATCTCTCGATCCTGAAAGCCCTAGCTCGTCTTCTGGGCTGAGGAAATGCGGAAGGTGTTTGTCCGTGTTTTCTTTCTTTTCTATCTCGGGACATGGGCGACGACTGCGAGGTCCGATATAGTAATTTCCAGGGTCGATCGACGGGTAAGTGGCTCCTTCTCTGATATTTCACTCTTTTCTGGCTTTGATGCGCATCTACTGCAGGCTTTATTGCTTTATTGCTTTAGTGGTTGTATCTTCAGTTACTAAACGGTGGACCTTTACGATTGAGGGGCCTATTAGTACGTGTAGAATTAGTGTTGGCTTTTTCCGCGGGAAAAAAGAAATATGACTGCAATTGTTTTTAAGATGGTTAGGGACATTAATGCCAATTATCCAGTATTTTGGTGAGCAGATCAAATTGTTTTGTTTGTAAGAGAAATGTAGATTTTTCTATCACAAGTTTGTAGTATGTTACTGCAAAAGCTTGTATTTTGATTTAGGAACTCTGAAGTGGATTTTTAATGGATGTTAATGAGTGATGATAAAGAAGAATATCATTAATATATGGGTTCAGGCTGGAGAGTTTTGATATAGGCGATTTTTTTTTGCAAAATCATTTGCTGAAAATATTTGCTGGTCGATCCAAATATTTGCATTGCCTGGCAAGTGTCTGATAGAGTTTAATGCTGAAGATATTTTAGAGAATGTAGTAGATGATATTACAAATTTCAGGTAAAATGTGATCCTTATTTTGGAGAAGCACATGGGATTTCATTTTATTTTGGTCTAGTTGGGGTACATGGGATTCTATAATGTTATAGTTGGGAATTTTGCTAGTTCTATTACAATTCAAATCCTTGAATTGCTATAGAACAAATTTGACTTCCTTTCTAAGCATCAATGCATACTGATGCCTTGTACTAAATTGTGGTAATGTTCTAAATAATATCGTTAAGTGTTAAATGACATTTTCCACAAGTGAGTTCATTACTTCAACATGTAGGAATTAATGTGGGATTTCATTTTATGTTGATCTTTTTGGGGTACATGTGAGCCTATACTTTCATTGCACGTGATAGTGGGGGATCTTACTAATTTGGCAAGATTGGATCGGATTACAACTCAAAGCATTGAATTGCTATAGAACATACTTGACTTCCTTTCGAAGCATCAATGCATGCTGATGCATTGTACTAAATTGTCGTAATGTTCTAAATAGTATCATTAAGTGCTAAGCGACATTTTTCACAAGGGAATTTATTACTTCAGCCTGCAGGTAGTAATGTAGAAGGCATATTTCATTGCATTTAATTGCTAACCTTCCAATTGCTCTGCGATTTGGCCTTTATAGAGGTTATTATGACTTAAACAATATCAAAACCTTACAAAGAGCTTGAAAAACCAGATATTTTAAGAGTTAGTATAGGTTAAAGGATTAGATCTTACAAAAAAGTTCTTAGTCCAGCGGTTTCAAAAATAATTGTGCAGAACCTTATAGAAAATGGTTAATTTGCACATAACATACTCTAGAATTTGCAAAATGCTAATTATTTAATTTTTTTGCAGATTGATTTGACTTCGCACTTTGTACGAGTTCTATCTACTTTAAAGGTATGCTATTATTATTATCTCTCTTAAGTGTTTTTTACTTCTTTCAGCCATTATTGAACTTCAGTTTGGGTGAAGTTTGTTTGACGCAGTTGATAATTTAGATAGTTGGTAGAGATGGGGAGATTTTAAATTGCATATAAATAATGGCTGGGCAGGGGTAAACTTTTGAAGGATTCTCTTGAAATAAAAGGATTGAAGTTTTTATGAAAACAATTTTTTATCTGATGTCAGTAGGGTATTCTTTCATAGCTTATTTTGAACTTATGAACTAGGGTAACAGTTTCATGACAATTTAGATGCTATGATATCGATGAAGAAGTTTGTAGCATACTCTTAACTTTTTAACCTTGAATTATTTAATTTGGTCTAGTTATTCTGTGAATTATTTTTTATAAATGATCAAATTTGTAATTTAATAATAAAAAGACTGGAATCAACTTTTACTTGATATGAATCAAATTCTTGACCATAGATAAGTAGTCATTTTTCTCCTTTGATTAATTTCACACTCCTATGTTTTATCAATAACATTAAATAGAAGATTTGCTGCCTTAATCTGTGAAATCTAGTTATTTTTTATGGTATCATCTGACTTTCTTTTTCTATGTTATAAATAAGTTTATAGCATGCAATTAACACTCAACATAGTTACTATTACATACTAATAACCTTTGTAGATTCCCATGCATTATGAATTTATATTCCTGATTTATAAAAACGTTCAAACAATATAATTATTTCATTGATTGTTGTAGATGCCTGTAGATGCCTAAATCACTGTTTGTGAATCGAGGTTTAATATAAATCATGAAAACGTTCCTTAGGGGCAAAAAATATCACACCCCAATCGACCTCCTCAGGTCAGAGAGAGGTGTAATGAGGACGACGACTTAGTTAGGCTTAATTTTCACTAAGTCTCATCCAATATGTACTTATCAGGATCAAGTAAGTGGCGAATTGGTTTTTCTAAATCAGCATGAGCAAACTCTTACATTTTAAATCTTTAATATATATTCATTAATATCAAATATAAATCAAGAAGCCAGTATAAATGACCTTAAATAAAGTACATGGCTCTAAAAACAATTAAATATGGAAGCAAACATATCCGAAAAGTATTTTTTTAGTTATCCAAAATTTTACATTTAAAAGCTATTCAAAGTGGCATGTCAATTATCTAATGATCACCCAACTCCTTACCTCCGCCCCGAAAAACAACATTTTATCTAGTAAGCTACATGCTCAGCGATATTAACAATACTACAAAAAGTCAAATATGTAAGAAAAGAAAATGCATGTTGGTCAGTAATCAAGATGAGTAACAATAGTAATATTTAATTAAACATGTTAATAAATGTTTGTAATAATTTATAAAATTTTATATAAAATTGTCACTAACTGTTCATAAATCAGTGTACTATGCAATGTCATATTGCCTTGCTCAAATTTTCGTTCTTATTCTTAACCTTTTTTGTATCTCAGAAGTATCATGTTATATTTGCCCCTTCCAACCCATCGGCCATAACAACTGCTTGTAAAGGTTGGTTGTCCTAATGTCATTCTTTATCAATGACCCTTTGATACGAATAATTGTTCCATCCCAAATTTAATATTAAGAGTTGAATTTAATCATTTCCTCATTAATGATCATCTCATCATTCTCGCCTTGTCTGTGTAATTTATCATTATAATTGTTTTCACAATACATATGATATTTTTTTATCATTTTTACCTATTATAAATATTTTCAAATGCATTTATTTTTTAACCTAAATGGACCTGCAAATAGTCAGTCTGTTAATTTGCATATGAAATATAATGTGATATGTAACAATCTACAAATTTTACTTGATATTACATTTCTGTGAAATGCTATATATTGTAAATGTACTAGTGTTCATTTGCATCATTAAATTAGGCTAATGGTATTACTTTAATATGGATTAATCTCTAATTGGAATCACAATAAATAAAACTAATTTGCAGTATCAAGCAATAGAGATGGAGCATTTTGCTTCTTAATTTAGCAATGAGTATCTCACCCTGGTTGTTGGGTCAACCTCACAACAAATGTGTTCTTTAGGTTCGCTTCGAGCTTGCCGTTAGTATAAACCATCCATGAATCACAAAATTCTATAAATTTTAGGAAATTCTTATATCAAATCTTAATTCAATCGCAACTTATTTTTAATTATTTTTTTTACCTCAAAATGATCTCCCCTCTCTGCATTCAAGTCTCCTTCTCTTAACTACTACTCTTTACCTCTTTTGATATCCAATAATGAAATCATTCTCTCAATTAAAAGAATCGGCCAACTGAATTCTTAGGAAAATGATGGAAATCCATTGAACTAATTAGAATTTTGATAAATATTTTTTATGTGAGTTTCAGTATTTCATTTTTACACTTACCTAACCCCAAGCCTTTCCAATTATGAGTTTTCTCTACAAAATACGTACCTGAGATTTTTAATTCAGGCAAAACTGAGGCTGGAAAAGGGATTTGTTAGTTTAAATGTTTTGAATCCTAGTATATATATGTATGTGTGTGTATATAATTTCCCCTAGCATAAACCATCCATGTATAAACCTCAGAATAAACTTCTGAATTTTATAAAAAGATTGTGAGAATTTTTGGGAGGTGCAGAAATGGGTTATAATTTAAAATTAAACTTTAATTAATCTTTAAGGTCATTTCAAGTGCTACAAAATGGTTAAAACCTAGTGCATAGAGGATTTTTCTTAAGCTTTTTAGGTAGCCTCTAAGAGCAGATAATAGAAGTGCATAGTTGATTGAGAGGTATGCAAGTGTATTAGCATAATTTCCTTGGTGGTGTTTTTATGTCTAATTTGTGAATGACTATATTTTTCATCTTGAAAGGGATAATTTTGATTTTCATGATTTGAGGGGTCACTTTCCTTTAATTTGGAATATAATCTATGCATGTGTTAGATTGCCTTTACAGGTTGTGGGATAACTTTTGCATCATTGAGGTTGATCTATTGGATTTTATCGAGCATGGCTTCTCGGGTCTGGTTGGATTATGAGTATTTGTTTATTTTATAGTCGATACTATGCTATATCTAGTTTTGGTGAGCTCGAAGTGACTTATGAGTGCTTCTATTAGAATTAAAAGATAAAATTTCCATGCTTTGAGCTGTTATTAATATTTTGCTTCTGTTATCTTTCAGGTTTTCACAATTATATATATTTGCATATACTTTCCAGTTTATATATATAAACTAAACTTAATGCTTGTTTGTGTCTATAGCCTATGGCCTAACTCAAGCCTTGGCTCTAGCTGTGTGAATTGGCAAATCCAATGTCACTCCAGCACCTTACCAAACAGAGCCAATAATCTGCCTCTCCTCACTCATTGCCAAATCTTTCCAACCATCCCACTATATTTTTCTGTCTTTCTTGCTTGCTATTGCAACCTTATTAATTCCTGGGATCTTTGTTGCTGCCAAGTTTGGAAAGATTGGGTTGTCCTTTGAACCATAAGAAAGAAAGGTCTAGGCTTAAACTGGATGATATAATAAATATTTAAATTATTTTAATATAATTTAAATGATTCAATAATGTAAACTTGTTATAAATGTGAANAAACTTAATGCTTGTTTGTGTCTATAGCCTATGGCCTAACTCAAGCCTTGGCTCTAGCTGTGTGAATTGGCACATCCAATGACACTCCAGCACCTTACCAAACAGAGCCAATAATCTGCCTCTCCTCACTCATGGCCAAATCTTTCCAACCATCCCACTATATTTTTCTGTCTTTTTTGCTTGCTATTGCAACCTTATTAATTCCTGGGATCTTTGTTGCTGCCAAGTTTGGAAAGATTGGGTTGTCCTTTGAACCATAAGAAAGAAAGGTCTAGGCTTAAACTGGATGATATAATAAATATTTAAATTATTTTAGTATAATTTAAATGATTTAATAATGTAAACTTGTTATAAATGTGAGAAATTAATAAAACTGGGACAAAAGTAATATTTTTAGTAATTGCAAATTTAAAACTTGATGTAAAGCTTTTTATGATATAATTATATGTGTATTATTTATATCTATATAGACATAAATATTTTAAAGATACCAAATCTTTTTAAAATACAAAATTATAATATAGATATAAATATAAATATAATTTATAATAAGAATGTAGTTTGTATTAAGAATTTAATGTATAATAATTAATAAGAATATTAAGTTTATGATGTAAAAGAATTTAAAAATTAAAATATTTTTATAATATTTCTACATAAGTAGCCCATTTAATATTTTAAATACCCAAATATCAGCCTAATTTTTCACTTTTGTAGTCCAACTCTAATCAGTTTTTAAGTTTTATTTTTTAGTTGNTTAAAAATTAAAATATTTTTATAATATTTCTACATAAGTAGCCCATTTAATATTTTAAATACCCAAATATCACAGCCTAATTTTTCACTTTTGTAGTCCAACTCTAATCAGTTTTTTAAGTTTTATTTTTTAGTTGTTAATCGTGGGTGAGAGGTAGTTTTGCATTGTATATGTGAAAAAAGAGGTTTGCAATTTTAGTTTATAACTTAGGTGTTGGGCATACCATGGATTAGCTTGATCAAGTTCATATTAATCAGATTAAGGTTTTTTAAATCTATGATTATATGTTTAACTTAACATAAATTATAGATTTAATCTTTGAGAAATTAACATTTGCAGCACACAATTCTTATGTATTTACGTGTCTCACGCTAAACTTATATATTTATATGTATAGCACCTTGGTGCTTAAAACTTATGCATGCAAATGTGTATTTCACTTTTAAAAAGTGGTAATGGTACTATTTTTCATGTGATATTAAAGATTTGAATGTTATGTGTGTAAATATGAAAGTTTAAGTGTGAGACTGGTAAATACATAAAAGTGTGTGCTATGTTTGGAATTGCCGCTTAATTTTTTGTAGGAAAATTTTACCTAGAGTATTGAAAATTAAAGGTGATTAAATATGTAATTTGGATTGGTCTATTCAATATAATCAGAATCGGTCCGTGGGGCGAAGCGGTGTTTCACATATGTTTTCATCGATTTGATGTGCAAATAGTTATTGGATGTTAACCGGCCCGACAATATGCTCGATTTACGGCCGAACTGGTTGAACCTACTAGTATGGTCTGTTCCAATTCTAAAAAATTGGCACCTCACTAATCCATGATTTATCCAATTAAATTCATTTTGTAGTTTATTTTCAGTTCCAAAATTTTGTATATTTTTTTGCTAAAGATTCTTCTAGATTTATATAAATTAAACGCAAATAATGATATGAACACACAGTGAATTCTCCCCAATTCTTATCAACTCTTGATAATGATACAAGAGTCACTATCAAACTTTTGTTGTGCATAATCAGTGACAACAAAATCACACTTATTGTTTGTACTAAGGATGTACAGAAGTCGTAAGTCTCAGCTGGGCCCAAAATTGATGGCATTATGTGGTTCTTAAACCTGGTTAGGCGACAGTTTGATGACACACGAACTTAAATTTAGCTGACCAATGATTTGATAATCTATTTGTTTTTATATGCAGGTTTTATTGAGAAGAGAACATAAATATTAAAGTTATACTTATATTTGTATACAAAAAGTCACTAGACTTAAGGTCGCCAGGTGCTGATTGTCTTAAGGTTCAAAAGGGTTCAAGGGTCAGGCGTTCAAGCATGAATTGGTCAATACTAAATAAACAATTAATTCTTAATTTTTTGTTTGTACCAGGTGTTAGTAATCTGCTTTAACTAACACACTTGTTGTGATTGATATACACTGTACTTATACATAATTCATACATTATTTACTTGATGGAATCTCTTACAAAAAACATTAAAAAAATGTAAGATCCTGTATTGTGTGCAGTAAAGTTTTAGGTTTCTGAATCAAGAGGGTTGACCTGAGAACAGACTGTTCTAATCCTACTTTTATCAGTGAAGTTTGGATTAGTCCCAGAACAAATCCGTTCATTTGGTTTTGCATTTTAAACAAAAGTAAAATCAGGTTGCTTTTTTTTTTGAAAGGGATGATATGAGTAGCATGATTGAAGATAAAATAGTGGAAATTAAAATTAAGAGGTTTGGGTATGTACAACGAATGGTATAAGATGCACCTATAAATGGGTAGATAAAACTAGTGTTCGATTAGAAATCAAAATAATTTGGATGAGTGATAACTTGGACGGAATTTGTGCAAAAAGATTGTTTCTAGTTAGATTTGCAACTCAAACAATATTAAACAAGAATGAATGGAGAATGAGAATTTATCAAACTAACCAAACTAGTTGGGAGAGGGCTAATGATTATATTTTTCTCTTTTTTTGGCCAAAATTAACCTGAAACAAGAGTTGAATCCATTAAACATTGCATGCATCTGTCCAACATAAGTGTGCTATTTAATAGTGTTAATATTTTATTTTTGTAAGGCTTTGACTTGAGTTTGCGTTATATATATCTCAGATGTGCATAAACATTGCTCCTTAAATGCCATTAGGTCACTAAAAGTTTTTTATCTTCCATATTTTTATTAAATGACATTTATTCACTAACAGTTATTTTATCTTTTATATTTTTAGGTTGAGAATGCTGGACGCAATGTTGTCTCAGAGATTTTGCTGGCAATTCCTAATATGCAGGCAAAGAATCTGGCAAATTTGAAAGCATTTTACAATGAAGGAAAAGGAAAAGGTTCTGCCATTAACCTTCCAGTTTCGGAGGTTTACCCAGAGGGGATGCCCCATGAATTGACCTTCCACACCCTGTCATTAACTGAGGGTCTGGAGAAAGGGAAAAGCCTCTCTGTAAATGTTCTTACCATATTTACTCATTCCTTGCAGCCATTCCCTGAGGAAATCAGTCAAGCGGATGCCCAGCTTGTTGTTTATCAGGATAGTGCCTACTATTTATCACCCTATGTGGTGAAGTCTCAGTCGCTTAATGTTCTGCTACCTGGTGGACGGGTGGAATCATATACTAAACATCCCAATGGAAAACTTGTAGACTCTGAAATTAAATATGGACCTTATGAGAAACTTCCTCCTTTCTCTTACTCTCCCATAGTTATTCATTTTGAAAACAATAATCCATTTGTTGTTGCTCAAGAATTAGTGAGGGAGATAGAGATTTCTCACTGGGGTAGCATACAGGTAACTGAACACTACAACCTTGCCCACAAAGGGGCCACTAACAAAGGGGGCTTTTCTAGGTTAATCTCATCTACTTTTTAATTTTCATTTTCTATCGTGCTAACCAAACTAAAACTAGCTGTTTTAACATGCATTTTCTTTATAGGCTTGATTACCAATCTAGATCATATATGGGAGGGAGATCATCGCTTAGACAACTCATTGCTAGGTTGCCACCACGAGCCCATTCTATTTATTATAGAGATGACATTGGGAACATCTCAACATCTCATCTTTGGGGAGACTCTAGAAAGGTGACATACACGCTCATCACCTAAATTTATTTCTTCTACAAGATATAACTTAAATTTTGGTTGAGTCGAACTTGTTATATCCACGGATGGAGCTTGAGCTTTATCATTTAAATTAGTTTGAGTTCAAGTTAAATCTATGAGTGTTCGAGCTACTCATTTATTACAGAAGAGAGAAGATGATTCTGTTTTATGTTATTATTGTAATAAAATGCTCAGAAGAAAAAAAAAAAAAATTAAGAAATAATAAAAAAACACTTTAAATAAATGAGAGGGAATTTTTAAATATTTTAAATAGCTTTGTATTTAAAATTTAAAATGTTAATATATTTTTATTGTCTTTTATTTTATTATTTTTTATACAAACTAGCTCACGAGCTGACTAGTTGGGTTTGGCTCAGGCTTAATTCATTAGCTAATCGAGCTCAACTCACAAGCTATTCATTGAGTAATGCTCGAGCCACATTTGAGTCAGCTTAACTCAGTTATACCTCTAGCTTGTTCTACTTGAGATTCACAATTTTTGTGTTATATGCAGACACAGCTGGAAATCGAACCTAGATTTCCTATATTTGGTGGATGGAGAACATCCTTTACCATTGGCTACAGCTTACCTCTGCAAGATTTTTTGTTCATTTCTGAGGGAAACCGTTTTCTGAACATCACATTTGGCTGCCCTATGGATGAGGTTGTTATTGATAATCTCATTGTTAAGGTGAGTCACTCTAGTTTGAACTATTATTTCCTGATTGTTCATGCAAAGTTATTTTAACGTTTGTTGGATGACTTCCTTTTTTATGTTCAGCATCTTCCACATACTGTATTTTGTTCTAATGTTTTAGCTCCTGCATTTTTGATTTGATAATCATTATATTTAGTTTTCTAGTTCATTGGCTTGTAGTAAACAGATTTCTTTTAGAGCTTTTAATGTTCAATACGTTCTTTTAAATTTTATTGGAGGCGCTGTTTTTACATATTTCATTTAAGTGGAAGCATAGTTCCTTCTAGGAACGACATTCATGATAATAATATAACTATTATTATTTCCTTAAAGGACCACTCAACTACACTGTGAATTGTGCTGTACATTTACTGTTAAGAAGATTTACATGCATACCGCCTAAGCCTTAATCTAACACCTAAACTTCAATTTTTACATACACACCACCTGTCCTATGCATGAAAATGTGTATTTCACTTTTAAAAGTTAAAATGGTGGTATTTTTGATGTGATATAAAAGATTTGAGTGGTATAAATGTAACAAGCAAAATTTAGGTGTTAGATATGTGAGTACATAAAAATTGGGTGTTACGTATGTAAATGCCCCTTATTGTTAGAATGGTAGGCTTTACATTTGCAATCTCTGTACTTTCATCTTGTTATTTCTCATTTTCTCTATGTAGGAAACATGTATTATTTTGTTGCAGAGGGGAAATAGGCTGTTCTGTCCCTTCAAAGAAAAAAAAAAAGCATGCTATGATGGAATCTTGATAATTTTCAATTACACAGCCCTCATAGTTTTTAAACCATGTTAATCTTTCAATATGTTAGAAAGCTATTTCTTTTTGTATCCCATAATTCAGATAAGCAGCTTGTTCCTATCCTTTTGTTTATAATCCTATCTGTCTTGCATCAATCAGCTTGTGGTTTGGTAGAAATAACAATTTCACATTTTTTGCTGACCACAGTTTTTAATCATCACCCTCCAACTATCAAAGTCTGCATGCATCTTATCCTATCTATATCTTGCCTATGACTCGTACCCTTAGTTGTGATCTTATTTTTCTTATATATTTGGCAATTTTCAGTTCCAATGATAGAGCAAAATGGCTTACTGTTCTTATGAATTTTTATGCAATATGTTATTTACAATCATTGTCTCTCAAGTATCAGTGCTTGCACGGCAATTGGTATGACTTGTTAGGATTGAGATGCAGTTGAAATGTTCTGTTTAAGTATTTTCATTAAGTTCTATCTGACATGACTAGACATTTGTTGGGATTCCAACTTTTCTACTTCATTTATTAGGAAAAAAGTTTCAAGATGGCGTAGACACAACCAAACATAATCCAAGTTGCTGATCTGACCTATATTAAATAATTGATAGACATTGAATCTCAACATTGGTGGTCAAAGTTAGTTTTGGATTGAGTCAATGTTCTCGATCTTTTTGTCAAAATATTGAATAATGAAAGCCCATGTTGTTTTGTCTTTCTGCCAAAGATTACTTGATTTTATAAACCATAGATTTTGTGATTCATGCATTCTTTATTTGAAAAAATGAAATTAGGTATATTGTATTCTATTAGACATAAAACAATGGCCATGTTCATGGACATTCATGTTTCTTTAATTTCAAAATTGCCCTCCCTCCATTGTTAAAGATAATATTTGATGAGAAAAAAACATATTGGCATTCTGTACAGCGCATTCTGCTGCGTATCAAAGACATCTGTTTTTGGGTTTTTTCTTCATTAAACATTTGCCATTAATCTCATAAATGTACACTGATCTCATTTCTTGGTGCTATCCATAAGCTTTTTTTTTTTCTTGAAAGGTTTTAATACGCCTAGTTTTCTCCTTTCTAAAATGCCATTAGAAAGTTAAAAGGGGCTATATAATTGGAATTTTAATTCCATATAGGTAATGTAGGTTCAGTTCTTACTCAAGTGTATATTTGTGCTTCATTGATGATATATTCCATTTTGCTGGAATTTGTAGTTTCATGTCATTATTTAGCGATGGAATTCTCGTCTTCAGCATCCTTAGTTTAAGTTAATTTGCTTTAGCATTAAAACCACTGTAAGTTGAAATGCTTCACCTGCTAAGGATGATGATTTATTTGCTGGTTGCAGGTAGTTTTACCTGAAGGATCCAAAGAAGTTTCTGTTTTGGTTCCATTTCACACCAAACAATGGCACGAGGTCGGCTATAGTATTTATTACGTGCACTACTTTGGTTCATTACAATAGTATTGACAAGAATTTTTTGATTATTTGTGCATTTTCCTCTGCAGACAAAATATTCACATCTGGACCTTATTGGAAGGCCTGTTATTGTCTTGAAAAAAACCAATGTTGTTCCAGAGCATAATACCTATTTTCAGGTACGCCTCAAGTCATTTTTATTGACTTCTTTACACTTTTTTTCCCTTTTATTAAAAGGTTTAATATTTAATTTTTCAGTTTCTCTGCTTCGTAAGTTTTCTTTTGGTCTAGATGCATGAATAATAGTTAAGATGAAATTATAAGAAACTCCTCATTGAGCATTATTGGTAGATCCATATATTTTTAATGCTGGCGCCAAAAAAATAGAGACATGAACTATGCCAACTTCGCAATTTACACGTAGAGATGTTGAGTAGGGCGTGGAGCAGTGGGTTAAGTACTTATATTTAAGTATACTTGAAGGTCCAGATTTGAGTCATGGAAACTACTACTTTGCACATATAAAGTTTAAGGATGTGGACATCAACCTCTCCCTAAACCCTGTTTGGTTGAAACTCTATCTACTGGGTGTTCGTTTTGGATTAATGAAGGAAAATTTGACAACTAGGGCTGAGAAATTATTAAATGAATAGAGAAAATGAGTGGTTTATAGAATCATTGCGAGTAAAAGGTAGCACTATCAGATTTGATGTAGAAGTTAGTCTAATGTCACTCAACTTGCAGTGACATAAAGTTTAATCTACAAAGTAAAAGTTTGTAAACATAAAGTTTAATCTACAAATGAGCATAGGAAACCTAATTTATTTGGGTTTTCACATTTCCAGCACAGAAGAGTAAGAGAAGGGGGTTATTAATATGAAGTAATGGCCGGTTTAGTTTTATCCTTGAGCGCTATTCTTGAAATATTGTATATTGCATTAACAAAATAAAGCGGTTACATCAAAAAGCAAAAACTAAAATCTATGCCTCTTGGGCATTTACAAGAGCGTACGATTCTCTTGCAAAACAACACAAGTTAAAAGAAAATCACTATCAAGGTCTTTTTTTGCTCTGAGTATGGGCAGCTTTGTTACTTTATCTATTGGTGAAGTGAAACAAAACCTGCTTAAATTTAATCAAGAAACCAGTATTTGGGTTGTTGGGAGTGTTGAGTCGCGACCTCCTCTTGTCCATGGAATGCCGAAAGTAGTTGATCACATTGGAGCTATCCCCTTCGATGATTATTTTGTTGCCCTTAGTCATCTAATCTTCCGTAAGTCTTTGGAGAGTCATAACAAAAATCATTTCCACTTGCGTGCTATCCCAATGCATAAATTTATAGCCCAAGGCCGCAATCAAGCGTCACTGCCCGTACCGAATAATAATTCCAATGCTCGCAAGGTTGGAAGGACGCAAGGTTCTTTTAACTTTCACTTTATTCTAACCTAGAGAAGGGGGGGGGGGGGTATGTGCCAAAGAGGACGAGAAAGCCGATATATGACTGTTGGCACCCTAGTGCTCTGGAATTGGATAAAATTGGGGGTCGGTAAGGGCCTCAAGCAAGTTGGAAGCAACTGTCGTGGGGGTACCGTTAGCTTTAGCATGCTTGTTGCCTTTTCTTGTCCTCCAATAGAGGTAAACCACATTACAAAATAGCCTTTACAATGGGGCATTGTAAGTAGTGACTTCATGGAGCTTCTCGAGTACCTCCTTGAAGGTTTGAAAAGTGGGGATGATGAAGCCTCATTTGCGGAGTTTCTCGAGCACTGCAATCAAAGGAAATAGTTAGTAGTAAGATGGGTTCTGTCTCCACACCTGCACATCCCCACATACATTGTTGGGAGTCAGCCAGGCTACAGTTGGAAAGCCAAGCATTCATGTGGATGCCATCCATGCTAAGCCTCCACCAGATCGCCTCCCTTGAGCGCTATTCTTTGAAAATACAGAAGTACCTTCTAACTGATTAAACAAATCGGCAATCTTCGGTAGTGGATACTTTTGTTTAATTGTAAGCTTATTCAACCCCTCTCTAGTCAATACACATTCTAAAGCTCTCATCTTTCTTCTTCATGAATACTATTGGAGCTCCCTAAGGTAAGGTGTTAGGTCTGATAAACCCTTTACATAGTAACTCTTGCAATTGACTCCAACTCCTGTAACCCTTTAACCGTTATTCTGTAGGATGCTTTGGATACAAGCCTAGAACTTGACGAGAGCTCAATAGTGAAATCGATCTTTTGCACTGGTGTTTCGGCGGCTAAATCATCAAGAAAAACTTTTGGATATTTTCTTGCCGCTGAGATTTTATCCAAGGACTTCACTTCTTTAGAGATATCTGTAGCCTGAACAAAAAAAACATTGACTTCCATGATTCAATAATTTGAAAGCCTTCAAATAGGTTTATCATGGATGCCAATCCTATATCATCATAAAGTTTAACTTTTGTCTCCGTAGGTATATTTAATTTTACAGTCTTCTTATTGTAATCAATGATAACAAATTTTTTAGATAACTAATCTATGCCTAAAATAATCTCAAACTCCATTAAGGGTAACAAAATAAGATGTGCATCAAAATTTTTTTCTCCATTCATCTACTTCACCTCACGTGATTGATTAACCTCCATAAAAAGTACAATTTGACATTCTAACAGACAATATAACATTCCTTAAGATGATATTTAATCGCATCATTTTAACTAGTTCTTTAGCTATAAAAGAGCATGATGCTCCCGAATCAAACAATAACCTTATTGGCCTATTTCGAGACAAATATACGTATCAATGAAATCATTGCAGTGAACAACTAAGGTTGACTTATTCATATAATTAAGTTCTTACATTGTGTTATGTGACATGACATGAATTTTTTGATGACTAAAGATGCTATGCTTTAAGATTATTAAAAGTGAAATATACCTTGATTACTTTAGGGGAGTCCTTAGCTTCCCGCTGAGAAAGTGCATATGCTATGGGCTGGACTTTCTACTGAGTCTTGCCTACATTTGACACTTATCCTAAAGGTTTTGTTGCCCTCAGCCTGCCAAAGTTCTTTTGAGTTGGTTTAGCACTGTTTCTAGAATCAGTTGGAGCCCTTTGTCCCAATCTATGACAATTCCTCTTCATGTCCTCACTGGTGGCACCAAAAGTGAGACACTTGTCACATTTCTTCACTTTAAACTGAGTGTCAACATTGTTGGATCTAGTCTTCTTAGCACTTGTATTTCCTAGATGGAAGGACTGCCTGCACTGAGAGCCCTGAGGAAACCTGGTCTCCTTTGAATTCTTCCTCTTCAAAAAGTCTCACATCTGAGTAGCTTCTAAATCTAGTTCTCTCCATCAGAATAGAGTAATCAACGATCCTGAGAGGATTAAGTGACTGTCTAATCATATCTTTTAGCCTAGACAAAAATCAGGGGCACTTCTCTACATTTAGAATCATATCTTGAGAGCATGGTGAATTCAACTTTATACTGCATAATAGATTGATCATCCTTAACCAAGCGAATAACTTTGTTCCGCTGCATCCTTGTTGACAGTGGTTCGAACCTGTCTCTAAAAGTGCTCACAAACTCGTCTCACTGCATCATGTGACTAGCTCTATCCTCATATTTCTTCTGCAATTGTTCTTGCCACCATTTCTTTGCTTTTTCTTTCAAGGCAAAAATTCTCAGTGCAACTCTCTTGTTAGGTAGACAGACACCCCATCTAGAAGCTTTTCCACTCTTAGCAGTCAATTTTTAGCACCCATCGGACCTCCAGAAAAGAAAGATTGTCTCATATCCTGAAAAAAATTCAAATATGTGTCCATCTGGCCTCCCCCACTGGAACTGACATGAGTTTGAGAGTTTCTAATCAATTGAGTTACTAAACTCATCATCTCAACAAATGCATCTGTATTCACAATAATATATGGGGTTTATCACCTTATACCATATCAACTCTAGCTTCTTCCCGTTCATTTTTCATATTTCTGAAATAACATGAGAAAAATTATAATTAAACCCAATTTAATCCTTGATTAATATTACTCATGAATTGACTCAATCAATCTAATGACTCTTTTTGATCATGATTCAACTTATTTTGCTCTGATAACACTTTTGCAACAACTTGGTCTGATAGCTTAGAATTATTTAAGTCAGAGCTGCGGTCGGATGGTATTGATACCACAATTTAATATACTTGCTTTGTGTATATCTTCTTTAATTTCAGTCATTGACAAAGACGCCAAAAACTTGACCCCCTTTCCGTACTGATAATATAATTTTATGATTTTATAGCGGCCACTCCGAGGTATTAAATTTTCTAATTATTGATTTCGAAGCTTCACTAGAATTGAAACGCAAGTGCACGTATTGCTCAAATAATATATGATTTTCTTTTAAAATCTCAGTATTGATTTCACAAGGAAGATAAAAACTATTTCATGAACTTAGTAAAATTTTACCTAAACTTCAAACAATTATCTAGGAAATAAAGTCGCAAGTTTATGTGTAAAAAGAAGTAATTAATTCCTACTAATTCAGTTTCAAAACTTAAAGAAAATGCTAAGTGTTTCTAAACTAACTTTACGTAGAAGAGTTCAAATTATATGAAAATCTTTCCCCTTTGTAATGAGACAATAATCAGTGTAGGAATCAAATGTTAGAAGGTTTAAGTGTAGTATTGTGACAAATAAAAACATACCTATTCTTTACCTTTTTTCGAGTGCATGAAGAACACTAACTAACCTAGAGTTAATTTCCTAAATCCTTGGTTATGATAGGTAGATTATAGTCTATCACTCTAGATTACCCATTGTGCCCACAATTTTGGACTAACCTAACCTTAACTCTAGAACTACTTATTACCAAAAATTTTAACTTAAGTTTACTATAACATTCATAGAATCAAAAATATAGGTCTCTTAAGATAACACCACATATTATAGGTTATTTCAAAATAATTTTTAAATAGTCTATTGAGGACATATAAAACTTAGTTTTTAAAAGTTTTTCTTCCTCCCCAAACTTGAGTTTTTAAACCGATTTAAATATTTTAGTATAAAATAAATATGAAGAGAGAAAAATTTAATAGAATTATTATCTATCACAGGGTTCTAAACATGAAAATCATACACATACAAGTAGTAAAAACAGATGCTCAACAATAGTAAATCTCAAATCTACATGTATTGCATGAAAATTTCAAAGTAAAAGAATTACTCTAACGCACAGACAATACTATACATGATCTGGAGCAAAAAGTAAACAGTAGTGCAGTAACAATTAAAAAGTCCAGAATCCACAAAACACTAGTAAAAAACAACATAAAATTAAGTGCAACGATAATAGCTAAAATTACAATAACAAAGTCATAAGCAGTAAAGAAAACTAAGCACATCCATATGAATAATCAAGCTCCTCATCATCCACCTTATCATCTTCTCCTACATAGGACTGCGATGCTCAAACCTCATATACTGCGGATAAGAAGGAAACTCCACAGTCTTATCTCCTCTGAGAAAGCTTACAAGAGAGGTATGAAAACTTTCCTCGTAATCACTCTTCCATTCGAGATAAGAATCAAATTGTTCTAAATGATCATCAATGTTTTGTACTTTACTCTATACGAATGATATATCATCTTGTAATTCCTGCACCCGATCAACCACAGTATCTAAAGTAACAGCAGGATGAGAAGAAGTACGGAAGGTAGAAGGTCTAGAAGTAGAATGAATATCAGAAGAGCTAGCTCCAGTTCTCCATACAACATGTGATCCATATAGTTCCACATTAGCCTTTCCAATAGGCTTTAGTGGGTGCAATAGCTTTTCCCATCTCTCATAACTTACTTCTGATTGTTGGCATAAAGTAAAAATGAGGGATGAGTGTCCAAGGCATCCTGTAGTTTCTCCTTTTGTAGAAGTGATAATATTCTTGTAAATAAGAGAGCCAATGTCTATAAGTTTCATCCTCTAAATGCAATAATTTGAAGTGACTCTCTCTCGGGTCACTTCACTCAATTGATTTGATGGAAGAAATCTAGCTGAAATGAAATAATGCCATGTTTTTGATTGCGCATTTAGCTGAGAAGAAGAGAAATTTACCTTGTGCTCGTTTTTGATCTTTCAAGTTCCCCTTCCATTAATCAGAAATGCTATAATCTCATTGAGCTCGACTCATTAGAATTGAAATTAGAATATTAGCAGTCGGAAATATCCCCCAATGAGTATAGAGCGTTGACACGCTCCAGAGTGAAGTAGACACGATTCTCACTAATTATTACAAATTCATAAGAAATTTCGGGAAGGTTAGCATAAAATTCACACACAACAGAAATAACGGCTACATCAGTAAAGTAGCAGAAACTTTCCCAGTGTCGCGCCACTATCAAATTCTTCAAAGTCTCTCCTGGTCTGGCGAAAATTCGTTCTGCTATCAACTTCGTCATGAGTAAATCACTGTATCGATCCTGTGCTTTCAGGCTAGCAAATTTCTTGCGATCAAAGACTTCCTTTCCTTTTCCTCTTGGTTTTAGGAGCTATGTGAAATCTAACAAAAAATTGAATGAAAATCCAAATAACTTCCAAATACATATTTTATAAGCTCCTACACACTTTCCAAACAAAGAAGCACTTTGCCATGGATTTTCCACTAATTTTCTAAAAAATTCATGATTTTTAGCATTTTTACAATGTGAAAGAAATCCACGGTAAAATGAGAAAATTTCTATGGCAAAGTGTAGATCTTACTCGAAGAAGAAATTCAGAGTTTTTAAGTCCTAAAACTTCCAAAATCGTGATCTATGTGAAGCCCTAGGGACCTCTTGCAATGGGAAAAAATTTGCGTACATAAGACGTACGCAGAGCTGCGTACGTCTGTAACCTGCAAACAAGTTACAGGGAGGATTTCAGGAGGTTATAACCGCGCTATTCCCCCTGTAACCTCCTTGTAACCTACCTGTACTTTCGAGTCAGTTCCGCGCTTCTGTTTTCATATATAGGTAGGTTACAGAGAGGTTACAGGGTGCATAACGCGGTTATAACCTCCTGAAATCCTCCCTGTAACCTGTTTGCAGGTTACAGACGTACGCAGCTCTGCATACGTCTTATGTACGCAAATTTTTCCCCTTGCAATGGGCTGGGGAGGAAGTAGATGATTCCTGTGGTGAAAATGGCTAGAATTGGCCCATTTCATGATAAATGGGCGGTTTAGCCGGTTCGGCGCCTAGGCGCCGTATTTTGGCACTTAGGCACCCTGCTCTCGGGATACTGGCGCTTAGGCGCCAGGTTTTGGCGCATAGGCGCCAGTGCTCAATTTTGCAAATTTTGATTTAAAAAAAAATTGCAAACCTAAGGCCTCTGGACCCTAATTTACTCGATTCAACATCTTTTAATAATTATTTATTTTTCGATCTTATCCCAACTTTCATTTGCACAATCACACAATTCCTAAATACGAACAATCCAAGCGATTCAAGCACACGAACACCAAATATCAAACTCACAATCTTAGCATAAGCACACTAGCATAAACATCAGTTCGATACAAACTAACAAAACATCAATCCTACATAAGCTTAATAAGCAAATACAAACACACGAGAATAAAAATATGCAGACACCCACATATTAGGGTTCGACACTAAATTAAACACACTTAAATATCATATTTTCAACACATAGCACCCACTATTCGTAATCATTGACGTTATTTTCCTCTACACTCACATTCATCAGTTGGTGATGCACAAACATGCTATAAAACGGAAAGTGAGGGAATTCTTTTGTAGACTTATCTTCGATCTAATTGATCTTTTGATAAATCCTTTTTTTTTTTTTGCCTTGCAACATGATCAAATTGAAGCTTCATCTGCCAGTTCAGATGGTTAAATTGATCAGACATGTTGCTAATTTTGTTTGAACACTTGCCATTTCCTCTTCAATCTTCTTGATATTTTCTGTAATACATTCAATGCTAACCACAAGAAATCCATTGTAGGAAGTCTGGGTGTCTTTGTTAATGAATTTTTTTCTATCAAACGCTCCATTCTTGCTCTACAAAATTCTTGATGCCATAGTCTCAAGAGGAGTTGATTCTTGTACTATTATTTTCCTCCTAAATACTCTCAAATGCTTAGATAATGAAGCCTTATGATCACCAAGCAGGTTTATGGTGGTTTTAAAGGGAAGAAGTGGGTTCAAACTGCAATGGGGCAGTTCAAACTGCAATGGAGCAGTTTTTTGAATTGTGGTGCCTAGGAGCCATATTTCGACACTTAGGCATCAGACTTATCGTAAACTGGCGCTTAGGCGCTAGTGTTCAAATAAGCACTACTTCGCCTTAGGTTCAATTAATACGTCCCAACCTCATCTTGATCAATAAATTAGTGTTTAGTGCTTCCTCTTATCATGTAGATCTCATCATAACAACAATAAACAACAAAAAAATCACACAGATAATCATGGGTTGCTCCCATGAAGCATTTGGTTTAACGTTGTCAACCCAACATATCCAAGGTTTACTCTGGTTGATCCAACATCAGGACTTCATCATATAAATGACTGTTTACACTTATGTAAGGATTTAATCTATGTCCGTTTATTTTAAATATTCTTTCAATTTTCAGATTTTTAACATCCATAGTACCATATGGATTGACTTTTATTACAATAAATGACCTTGACTATCTGGACTTAACTTTTTGTCCAGACTCAAAATTTTTACTTAAAATCTTCCGATCATGCCAAATTTTTATTTTTCCCTTATAAATTTTTGTATTCTCATAAGATTTATTTCTAATTTTCTTAACCTTATTTAATTGTAATAATCATTTACTTGTCAGTATCTTTCAAATTATAATTAAATTTATTTACAACCCAATAAATTTTATGCTCTAGTTCAACTGGTAAGTGACAAACCTTTCTAAATATGAGCCTTTATAAACAGTTTTATAGGCTCATAATGCATTATCAAGTCTAGCAGACCAATCTTTTTATTAGAATTTATAGTCTTTTTTAATATTCCTTTAATTTGACGATTGAATACTTAAGTTAGACCAATGGTCTGAGGATAATATACTATGACAATTCGATGTTTAATTTCATATTTCTCAATTAATGTTTCAATTCTTTTATTTTTAAAATGATTGCCCAAATCTACAATGATCACTCTCTACATTCCAAATATGGTAAAAATATTTTTCTTTAAAAATTTTACAAAGCTATAAGCATCACAGTGGGATAAAGAAACTGATTCAGGGTCTGTTTTGCGCAGCTGCAACTTTCTGTAGTTGCACTGCCCCATGAAGCTGCTGTGGGGAAGCTGACTGGTTGTTTGTTGCAGCTATGTGATAACAACTGCGGGGCAACTGTTTCTGGAAAAATGATCATTATGTCCCTATTTAGTTAAACTGTTTGGAACATAATAATAACCTTATATATATACATCAGAAGCAGAACTTCACTTTACAAACTTAACATGTAAAAAACAGACTTATACAAATTTTTAGCCAATCCTAGAAGTCAAAAATTTGATACGTTTAAGGAAAAAGTTCAAATAAAAATAGTACAGAATTATAGATATTCATCTCGTGTCACAGTGAGTATCAAGAGAGTAAACAAAAGTTAAGCAATTACAATAGTGATTTTTTACCAGATTTCATAGCTATTATTGGAAGGGAAAATCACACCGATAGTAGCTATGATAACAATAGTGCAAAACTTACCAGGAAAATGGAGTTCCTTCACCTAGGATGGGGAGAACTCAACTTACAATAAAAAATGTTTGCACTATTTAAACTATTCAAAATAATGGAACGTCCTAGAAAAAAAAAAAAACTATAATTGATTGCAAAATACATAATACTAAACGTTCTACACAAAAAAACAGTTTTTGTTTTTTGTTTATGAGTATGTTGTGAAGTTCCGGTTGAGAAGCATATCATTATGAGGCAATTATCAAATAGGAATCAGAGATATAATGTGAAATATAGGAGGTATTTCTTTCAAATATGCCTCTTGCTTGCGGTAAGCATATGGTTGGTAGGATTTTCACTGTAGAAGTAAATAACTTTGAAAACATCTAAAATTTCTTTTGCAATCTCATTTAACATAAATTTTGTCCAGTTTCATTTTTTTAGTGTCGACAAGCTAGCAAATACATCACCAATGTTATTTTCAGCTCTCCACATAATAAAATTTCAGGTTATCTTTCTGTGGGGAAATAACCAAGAAGAGCAAGGAAGAGTAATAACATCACCTATGAGCCATTATCATAGAGATTTGCATGTTTATGTTTCTCGGGAACATCAAGCAATGAGATGAACATAATAAGTATAATGACTTTAAAATTTTTATTTTATTTTATTTCTAAAAACTCTATTGATAATGCCTATAAGAATGGGATTTTCTCACATTAGTTATGATATTCCTGGCTTTTGTAATCCCTTATTGCTTTGGTTCAAGTAATTGGATTAAAATTGCAACTGGTTCTCCTTGTAAAGGGATTCCTATTGCTGTGACCCAGCTATCTTATTTCTATAACAGGGTGTCATGTATTGCAGAATGAATATTTTGGGAATAACAAAGTGGCTGCGACACAACAAGGAAAAGAGCTGATTGCTTAGCAGTATTCCTCCCGAAAACGAAAATTATTGCAATTAGCGACAGGAATCAATTCAGGACAGCAGCTGAAACGCCACAGAAACACTCACAGGGAGGGCCGGACCCTTGTTATAGACCAAACAACAGGTTTTCTAAGGAAAACCCACTCTCACACAAAAGAAAATGAACACCCAAAAGTTCTCTCTGAGCTATAAAGAGTCGCCTCTATTCCATCTCGAAAAAATAGAAAAAAAAATCTTACCAGAAGAAAGAAGCCCTACACGTGAGAAACTCGCGAGAAGAGAGGAGAAAGCAGCTTGGTTTAGTGATATGTGCCGGAGAAGAGCAGGAAGCTGTCAGAGAAGAGGAGGTGAGGGGTGCAGATCGCAGTTCGTCTTTTTTCACGGGAAAAATAAGAATCGGTGGTAGAGTAATCGGGTAAAAAGTCGAGAGAGGAAGCCGGGCCACGGGTTGTTCACTGCGTTCTGCGTTCGGGGTATATCGTGGTCCGCCGCATGCTTACCGCCGCTCCAAACATCGATTTTTAGCGGCGCGGCACCGCGCTGCAGCCTCGCAGCAGTTTTAAACAGACCCTCAATCCAATTAGAAACATAATCCACAACTATTAAAATATACATGTTTTCGAAAGATGGTATAAATGGTACAATAAAATCCAAACTCCATACATAAAAAATTTTAACTTCTAAAGTAAAATTTAGAGGTATTTTATTCCTTTTAAAAATATTGCGTACTCTTTGATATCTATCACATGTTTTTACATAAATATTAACATCCCTAATAAAGTAGGCTAATAAAATTCAAATTGTAAAACTTTAAATGTTATTTTATGCACTCCAAAATGTCCCCCAAAATCAGATTCAAGACATTTCTGAATATATTCTAGGTTTTCTTCAAATGGTACATATCTTCGAATCACTTGTTCTTTACATTTCTTATGTAAATAAGGGTCGTCCCAAAAGTAAATTTTTGCTTCATAAATGAACTTCTTTTGGTGGTATGTTAATCCGTAGGATAAAATATCACTAACTATATAGTTAACTATATCAACATATCACGGAACACGCCACTCATAAATAGTGTATAATTGTTATCAGAAAATTTTTTACTTATCTCATCAGCAAAATTACCATAATTTTTCTGTTCAAGCCTTGATAAATGATCAGCAATTTGTTTATTAGGTCACTTCTTATTCACAACCTCAAAGCCAAATTCTTGTATCAGAATGACTCATCTAATTAAACTTGGTTTTGTATCTTTCTTTAGCATCAGATATCTTATAGTAAAATGATCAGTATGCACAATATATTTTGCTCAAATTAGATATAGTCTAAATTTATCAAATGCATATAATGTTGTTAATAACTATTTTTCAGTAGTAGTAAAGTTAATTTGAGTTTAATTAAGAGTTTTACTGCATAGCATATAACTTTTAAAAATCTTACATATTTTTGCCCTAACACAGCCCCAATAACATAATCTCTCGCATCACACATTAATTCAAATATTGTTTCTAATTAGGCGAAACAATAATAAGTGCAGTAATTTATTTTTCTTTTAATAAGCTGAAGTCATTTAGGTATTCTCGGTTAAAATCAAATATCAAGTTTTTTCCAAAAAATGACATAAATGTTTGACAATTTTTGAAAAGTCTTTAATATATCACATGTAAAACCCAACATGTCCTAGAAAACTTCTAGCTCTTCTCATTGTAATAGGAGGTAGTTTAGTATTAGCTTGTATTTTTCCCAGAACTATTTCCATACTATTTTCAAAAATTTTATGTTTACATAATTTCTCATGCGACCATAAATTGACATTTTTCTCAATTGAGAACTAAATTGTTTCTTTACAACATTTTAGAACTCTCAGTAAATGATTTAGGCATGAGTCAATGAAGGTTCTAAAAACTAAAAAGTCATCCATGAACACTTCAGTTTCTTTTTCAATTAGATCGCAGAAAATGAACATCATGCACTTTTAAAAAGTTGCTGGTGCATTACACAAACCAAAAGACATTCTTCTAAAAGTAAAGGTCCTATACGGACTTGTGAATGTGTTTTTTCTTTATCCTCAAGAAATATAGGAATTTCATGGTATCCTGAATATTCATTGAAAAAACAGAAATGTTGATGCCCAACTAGCCTATCTAACATTTAGGCTCTATTTGAGCGGGCGACTTGGATGCGGCGCGACACAACACCACGTTTTTTTTTTCCGTTTGGTTTGGCGGCGCTCCCGCAACTTCCCACGGTATCATTCAAAAGCGGAAAGCCAGGTTATAGCCGCGGCCCAACTTCATCGCCGCGGTTTTTATCCCCGCGCCCCTTTGACCTAGCCCTAACGCGCATTTGGATTTCCCGCGATTTCTCCCTTCCCCTCTTCCGGTTGTTGACCGTTCCTGCTCGTCTTCCTCATCTTCTTCTTGTCCTTGTCTTCTCGTGTTTTCTTCATCTCGTCATAGAAAGGGTAAGAAATTTTGGCCCTTCCTCGTTAGATCTGTTTCTATGTTATGATTTGCTGGTGGTTTCCTTTGGGGAGTACTGCGTTTGTTTTTGATGTTGCTTTGTTGGTGTTTCTCTACGGTTATGATGTCTGTCTTTCTTGTAGTGAATTACAAATAGGAAGGTTTTCTTCCTGTGTAGCTTAGATTTAGTAGGGGTTTCTTTGGAGTAGTTCAGCAAAGCGCAGTGAATTGTTCTTGATTTCTTTGGGGAGGAAGAGTTTCTTTGGATTTGGTGGGGGGTTTCTTTGAGGTACTTCGTCTCTGTTAATTTATTTGAGACCAATGTTTTATCTCATACTATTTACAGTTCTTGAACATGGAGCATGATTTTGTTCGTTAAGAAATGGAGGAATATGATAGAAAATTTGCTTTGACATCAAAGAACTTGTTAAGTTTCACAATTAAACATTTAAATTTTTTACATATATTAATCAATTATATACATATACGTATCCAATACTTAAATTCATTTCACAACAATTATTAATTTCGTATATTTACATATATTAAACATTTCATATAAATACATAACAATTTTTAAACAGTTTTATCAAACAGGGGCAGCATGGTCATTTCTCTAGAAAAAACTGACCCACATCTATTTTCACACAGCTGCACCAAATAGGCAGTCAGCTTTCCCGCATCAGCTTTCTGGGGCAGCGTAGCTGCAGCTGTTCACAACAGACCCTTAGTCCAAAAAAGGTAGAAGAAAGTGATATTTCATTGTGGTGAGATTCAATTTTCTACAATCAATACAGATTCGTCACCCAACGACCTGCCTTGTTGGAATTAATTCATTCCGTTCATTTACATCTGCAGTCACTCCCCTTTCTTAGGAACACAGTGAATTAGACTACCCCAGCCACTATCAAAAGTAGAGCAAATGATTTTAGAATCCAAACACTTTAAAATTTCAATTTTTATAGTTTTTTTCATGATAGAGTTCAATCTTCTTTGAGGAACTGCTCTAGACTTAGTGATTGTCTTTCATTAAAATTTGATACATACAGATTGAAGAAATGATACCTTTATTATCCGCTAACGCCATTTAAATGTTTTCTTATAATTTCTCAAAGTTTTTATAAATTTTTCTTCTTGATCTTTAGTTAAGTTTTAAGATAATTATAGCAGGTGATGAGTTCCCTAGAAAAATATACTTTAAATGTATAGGTAGCTCCTTCAGCTCAAATTCAAGAGGTTTTTCAATTGAAAGAATAAGAGGTTTATTATTCTTGGTAGTGTCTAAAATCTCAAAAATTTTCTAACATAATTTGAATCTTCAATGATTATCTCAATAGATTTATCTTGAAAGCCATTATCATTTTCATGCCCTAGTTCTTGTTATCCTGATTTAACTTCACAACTTTCTCGGAAATAAGTATTATTTAAATCATTGATAATCTCCATTCTATAACTTTTATCTTCTATTCCTTTAGCTCGATACTTTATAAATTTTAACACATTATAAGTAACTTCTTGGTCATTAAATCTCATGGGTAGCTCACCTTTTTGCACAACTATCATAGCTCATCCAGTAGCAAAGAAGGGTCTTTGTAAAATGATTAATATTTTTTTATCTTTCTCAATATCTAAAACAATGAAATTCACGGGTAAGTTAACTTTATCCACCTTAACGACACATCTTATATAACCCCCTCAGAATAAGTGATTCATCGATCAACTAACTGAAGAGTTACACTAGTGGGAGAAACATTTCCTAAGCTTAATCTCTGAATATTGATAAGCTCATGAGGTTAATGCTAACTTCTAAATCATATAAAGCTTTTTTATAAAATCTCTCCTATCATACATGAAATAGTAAACCTGTCAGGATCTTTAAGTTTCTTGAAACTTCTTTTTTTTATTTAATATTTCTTTCATAAATTTAACATAGTTTTGCATTTGCTTCAGTGCTTCAGTAAAATAAATGTTAATTTTTAGCTTCTTAAATATCTCCAAAAACTTAGAAAATTGTTGATCCACCTTTTCCTGTCTTAGTCTAAGAGGAAATGACAGTTGTGGTCTTTCTAAATTGATCTTAGTTGGAAAGACATGTTTTTCTATATTCTCAAAAACATTTTCTTCATGTTTTTCAATTTTCTCAGGTTCCCTCTCAACTTTAATCTCTTTTTGCACTTTAGTATCCAATTTTCGACAACATATCAACTTGACTGTTTTAATTTTCTCTTTGTTTTTTTCTTTAGGATTAATTTCAGTGTTACTAGGAAGTGTTTTCTGAGGTCTATTGCTAAGTGAGTTAGCAATTTGTCCCAGTTGATTTTCAATATTTCTAATTGTAGCACTCTGACTCTGTAATTGATTCCCCATCTGTAACACTACTTATTCTATAAATAACTTCTCTTTGATTTGTTAGTTATTGGTAAAGTCAGGAAGATAAGAATGTCTAGAATTAATATTATCCTGATTGTTCCAATTTCCTAATGATTTCGCTTGATTGTTATTCCATCATTGATTTCCACCAGCAGAATTATTATTCCACCTAAAGTTAGGGTTATTTTTTCAAACTGGGTTATAATTGTTATAATATAGGTTTTTAAAGTTTCATTATAAGGTGATTGAGAATCCATCATTTGTCCTAATGAGTTTTTCTTACTCAAATGAGGTGTTTGAGGTAAATTCATTCCAAATTGGTCTTACTTCTTAGATATCGCAACAACTTGAGATGCTAAAATTGAAAGTGCTTCAGTGTCAGGAACACTGACTGTTTTTTTAGGATTTACCTTTTTAGATACCATTGAAAGTTGTTAGTAGTCATATCTTTTATTAATTCATATGCTTCATCAAATGATTTTGACATTAATGATTCTTCAAGATTAGCATCATGATAGACATAAGGGATTCTACTAACTTATTATAAAATATTTGAATAATCAACCAGTCTGAAGCGTAATGTGAACATTTTCTAAGGAGTTCTTTAAATCATTTTTAAGTTTCGTATATTGTCACTTCTAAGTTTAACAATTTTTTAAATTGAAAAACAATTAGCTTGGAATTTCTACGCTAAATCTCCCCAAATTTTGATTGATTCGGGTGTTAATGAGTTTAACCACATCTTAGTTTTATTTCTTAAAGAAAAGGGAAAAACCTAAGCTAACAACATCATTTCATTTGATACGCCGTCGTACTTAAATGTAACACATAATTCTAGAAAACTAGCAATGTGTAAGTTAGGATCCTCAGATGGAGTTCTCCTAAACTGATTGTTTTGTACCATTTAGATTATAGCGGGTTTCAGTTCAAATGAGTTGGCCGTTACAACATAAGTTTGTGTGCTCATGTGAATTTTATATGCTATAGGATTTACAGTCCCTTAAGGGTCTTTGCACTTTATGATGTTCATTTTCAACATTTGGATTATCAATGTTACTATGAGATGTATTCGTCATTTCTTGTAAATTGTTAAGTTCTTTTTATTTTTGAATTTTTCTTATAATTCGTTATAACTCAAAATCGTAAGGTTAAACCTTTAGATCCTGAACTACACACAAAAACAAAATTTTAGAAAATAAAATTAAACAAAACAAAAATATAATGATATTATTTTTTTAATATTTTTAAGAATATTTTTAAAACACAAACACTTATATATATAAACAAGATTACAATTTTCCAAAAATAACTCTAGAGTTCAAATAAAGTTTCCAAGTCAAATGTTTTGTCGCTTCCTTCCGCAGGAACAAAGTCAAAAACTTGATATCGCAATTTGATGTACTTGTTTTTTTGTATATATTTAATATCAATCATTGGCAAAAGAAACCTGACCCCCTTTTTCGTGCTGATAATATAATTTTATGATTTTATATTGACTAGTTCTAGTGACGTAAGTATTAAATTTTCTAACCATTGATTTCAAAGCTTCATTAGGATTGAAACGCAAGTGCACANTGATATCGCAATTTGATGTACTTGCTTTTTGTATATATTTAATATCAATCATTGGCAAAAGAAACCTGACCCTCTTTTTCGTGCTGATAATATAATTTTATGATTTTATATTGGCTAGTTCTAGAGACGTAAGTATTAAATTTTCTAACCATTGATTTCAAAGCTTCACTAGGATTGAAACGCAAGTGCACATATCGCTCAAATAATATAAGATTTTTTTTAAACTCCAGTATCGATCTCACGGGGAGGATGAAAACTCTTTTGTGAATTTAGTAAAACTTTACTTAAACTCCAAACAATTATCTAGGAAATAGGGTCGCAAGTTTGTGTAAAAAAAGTAACTACTTTCTGNATTGAAACGCAAGTGCACGTATCGCTCAAATAATATAAGATTTTTTTTAAACTCCAGTATCGATCTCACGGGAAGGGTGAAAACTCTTTTGTGAACTTAGTAAAATTTTACTTAAACTCCAAACAATTATCTAGGAAATAGAGTTGCAAGTTTATGTGTAAAAAAAATAACTACTTTCTACTAATTCAATTTCAAAACTTAAAAAAAATGCTAAGTGTTTCTAAACCAACTTTACGTAGAAGAGTTCAAATTATACGAAAATCTTCCCCCTTTGCAATGTGATAATGATCAGTGTAATAAAATGTTAAAAGATTTAAATATAGTATCGTGACAAATAACATGCTCATTCTTTATCCTCTTCCGAGTATATAAAGAATATTGGTCAACCTAGATTTAAGTTCCTAAATCTTTAGTTATACCAGGTAGGTTCTAGTCTGTCACTATAAATTATTCATTGTACCCACTATTTTGGACTAACCTAGCTTTAAGTTCCAAACTCAATATTAAATTGGTTAGGGTTCTAGTCTGTCACTCTATAATCACCAATTTACACTCATCAAAATTTATTTTCCTATTTAATTGCCTTAATCTATGAACTATTTTATCAACCACTAGATTAATGTGATTCTTACTAGTTGAGGAATACATATTTCTCCCGCGTCATTATAGATTTACAATAAGTTTTAACATACAAATTGGTTAGATTGAATATGTAAATTAAGTACGAAGTAATGAATCATAAAAACTATGAAATAAGAGAAATCTTAAACTGTTCTAATCCTACACATGATTATTTCTTTTTGTAAGGAAAAATATAAAGAAATCACTCTACTTCATGAGGTTAACATGACAAAACATGATTTATTTTAAAATTCAAGTTTATACAGTAAAACAAAACTAAAACAAAAATACATAGTACTCATCTTAAACTTCTCTTCAAGCAAATCTCTTAAGTTCTTTTGATGAATTCTCCATTTTCCTTACAATTTCACTCCATGAAACTCACAAACACGCACACACCAAAAGAATCACACCACTAATCAGGAGCACGACACGCCACAACCACTACTAAAAGACTCTCAAAGACTCCAAAAGACTCGAAAAGACTCTTTTTGGCCTCTCTTGGCTCCTTTTATGATAACTCTCGAAATCCCTAAGAGTCACTTCATTGTCCATTCAAAATTCATCCAAATTCAATGCATAATAATCAAAACTGATTTTGGCGCCTAGGCGCAAACCTTCTAGAAGCTCAGTATAACTGTTTGGCGCCAGATCCTGACGCCATAGTGTCTGGCTCTCTGTTTTCATGTACGGGTCTGGCGCCTAGGCACCGGAAGCTTTATGCTCCTTTGCTCCATTTGACTCCTTTTTGCTCCGTTTTTTTTTTTCTAAAATTCCGTTTCTTGTACCTGTAATAAAAAATAAGCAAAATACCTTCCATTAAAGTATAATATCATTAAAAATGAGTATAAAATATATATATAAAAGTAATATATTTTTAGGCATGTCAGGTATCACATTTTACTTTTTTTTTCGCATATTTTTTAGAAACTTTTAATATATAAAAGAGCAACTAATAATCCACAAATACACATAAGAAAATTCAAATCATCTAGCAGTAACAAAGATATCTCTATATAAAACATCTTAATTCACACAACAATATATCACTATTCCAAATAAAACAATGCAAAAAGAGACTACAAGCATATCATAATATGATTTCTATTAGGTGTAGTCATTCTGTAAACTAAGTCTCTCATGTCAAACATATCAATCAACAACTTTTCTTGAAATAAATCAGTAAATTCAATAGCAAGTTTGACTTAGTGACCAATTATAATCTTAATATGCATTAAATTATTATTTCAATGCCATGCATGAATGATAGAAAAATGTAATTCATTATTTTATAAAACCTATATTTTAAATTTATCCCTTATATTTTTAATTTAAATATTTATCATTTTTAGCCTCTTTAAGATTCATATCAGGATTACCGTCATACTCAATGTATTATAAAAAATGTACCCGAAAGCATCTAAAAAAATTAATCGAAGACACCCTAAAAAATATACTCAAAGTTATGCTAAGAGAATGCACTCGAATGTATGCCTTTGTCATTTCCTTTATCGTGTACGACAACGCATTCCTTACCAGTAGTATCTGGGAATAATATTGTATGACATATTCATTTACTTATAATTTATATCAATTAAAAATCATTTAAAATGTATTTTCATATGTTAATTATTTTTTTCTCATTTTTGATACATATTTCAAACTTTCAAAATGCAAGACATGAATGAAATATTTCTTTTATACCATTTAATAAATCAATTATTCATTTGATTACATAAAAGAAAATAATACTCATTTGCTTTAGAAGACCTCTGACATATTTATCCCTCACTTCACTTCCCCTAGCACTCTGACCTCTCTGTTGTCATTTTAATTCAATTGTTTGATTAATGAAAATCACTAGAATTAATTTATAAAATTGTTAATATGAAATTAATGCCATCACTAATTTATATAATAAACACATAAAATATATAAATCTTTACCTTATCCTTCTTTGAATTTTGTGATTGATCTCTTTATCAAATCCCAAAAATTTATCAAGCTTTCATTTCTTGATTCACGTGAACTTTTTATAAGCACCTACTTTCTCTCTCTCTCACACGCACACACGCACACACGCACACACGCGCATACACACACATGTATATCTTACTTAAACTTACCTTTATACTTCGGACGGTTGATTTCCCTAATGCACGCACGTGTTTCAACCACTCTTTTAGTCTCGTCGCGACCCAACAGAGCAACACAATTTTTTTCCTCATCTTCCTCTTCACGTGAGCTGCACAACCTCCCTTCTCCACCACTCGAGGTCGATCGAGTGCAGTGAGATTCACATAGTAGGGAAAAAGCCGCATAATCTTCTCTTCCTTTGACTAGGGTTCAACATGCTAGAACATAGCGTTAAAACCACACGATCACCTTTCTTCCTTCTTGACCATTTGACTAGGGCTCGACAGAGATTTCATTCATTCTATTTTTCTCTCTTCTTTTTCTCTCCTCTTGCTGTTGTTCTCCTGTCGGTTTGAATTAGGGGAACTGTTGATTCGAAAGGGGAATACGACTCTTAAGTCATAGTTAAAAGGATGCTTATTCTTAATGTCTATTTTATTTATCATTATTAATATTATTATTATATTTATTTTTTTTATTTTTTAAATTTCAGTTATTACGTTCCTTCAGACCTTAGACAACGCTTGGTAGTAATAGATGAAAAATTCGGATATATGACATTATTCCCAAATAGTTGGTTATGTTTATTGATTATGGTGAGTTGTTACTCTACTATTGGTACTCTACGGCTATTTAGCATGATTATTATGGCTCCTTGGTTCTGATGGTTTGCGGATTTCTTTGGTTTTGGTTGTGTCTTCTTGTGTTCTTTTGTGGGGTGTATCTTCTTTTACAATCATGGATTTTGTGGCTTTCTTTATAATGTGTTTTTCCCTTTGACTATTTTCTTGAAATTGTCGCAAGACTAGGCTTCTCCTTATTGNTTATTCCCAAATAGTTGGTTATGTTTATTGATTATGGTGAGTTGTTACTCTACTATTGGTACTCTACGGCTACATAGCATGATTATTATGGCTCCTTGGTTCTGATGGTTTGCGAATTTCTTTGGTTTTGGTTGTGTTTTCTTGTGTTCTTTTGTGGGGTGTATCTTCTTTTACAATCGTGGGTTTTGTGGCTTTCTTTATAATGTGATTTTCCCTTTGACTATTTTCTTGAAATTGTCGCAAGACTAGGCTGCTCCTTATTGGCATGCAAGTTTCCCAAGGGAGTCTTTTTCCGCCGATCCACTTTGATTTTTTTTTTATTTGGTTATATTTTCTAAGAATCATAAGTATGTGTATCTTAGGCATGTAAAAGAAAAATACACGACCCGATAAAAATTACTTCAGATTTGCAAACTATTCTTGTTTGATGAAGCGTGACTTGAATTCTAAGAGAGCCTTTCTTCTTATTCAAAGATGAGGTTTGTCTCACCATGGCTACTCTTTCTCTCTCTATTGTGTCCTTAATTTTTTTTGTTATTTAGTTGGAAGTACGAGTAAGTTTGNAGAGCCTTTCTTCTTATTCAAAGATGAGGTTTGTCTCACCATGGCTACTCTTTCTCTCTCTATTGTGTCCTTGATTTTTTTTGTTATTTAGTTGGAAGTACGAGTAAGNTGTGTATCTTAGGCATGTAAAAGAAAAATACACGACCCGATAAAAATTACTTCAGATTTGCAAACTATTCTTCTTTGATCAAGCGTGACTTGAATTCTAAGAGAGCCTTTCTTCTTATTCAAAGATGAGGGCTGTCCCACCATGGCTACTCTTTCTCTCTCTATTGTGTCCTTCATTTTTTTTGTTATTTAGTTGGAAGTACGAGTAAANTCCATTCATGTATACAGTTTGCACACGTGTATTGATGGTTTTCTCTAGTACATAAATTTTATAATTTTTTGAAAGATATATTTGTCTTAAATTAGATGTATATTACACCATGAGTGCTTTCAATGCATACATACATTCAATAATTCATTTAAGCTTTTATTCATCCATTCGTCCAATTTTCAAATGGTTTTTTGAAGAGATCTTCACGCACAAAATCTTAATTAACCGTTCCTTAAGATTTGAAGTATATCATATTGTTTACATATCCTATGCAACAGCACCTTTTTTAGTTATTGATAATGAAATTCACAAAAGAAGTTCCGGAAATATATATATTTTTTGTAATTTTCTTTTGCCCATCATTCACTTGTACAATTTTCTAACTCTAGTCGTCATATACTCTTTTTGACTGGTTTCCGGTCTCAATGTGTTATGGATCCAACTCTAAATTCAATTTGTTCTTTCTTGAAATATATTTCAACGTTATGATGCTTTTTGGTAATTACTCTGTTATAGCAAGCTTTATGTTAATTGATTCTTGCATATACCGCTAATACATTTTATACAAATTTTTATTTTTGATCTTCAAGCTTTAATTGAGATTTAAGTTATGAGTAATATTACTTGAAGAAGACTGTATTTGCAATTTAAAATTTCATTTTCTTTTTTTTTTCAGAATTTCTACGTATTCTAGGTTAACTTAGCATAGATGATGACTAATGCTCAGGTCATTGACCCAAGAAAAAGAAAACTAGGTACGACCCATAGAACATGTTAAGTGTTAGGGTATACTACAAAATCCCTTGGCAAAGACTCACATACTAAGTATTTGATTTCAAGAAAAGAAAATAATAATGATAAAAAAAGAAATAATAATTATAAAAAAGGGATTCCTATGTCTTACTAAGGGNCCCATAGAACATGTTAAGTGTTAGGGTATACTACAAAATCCCTTGGCAAAGACTCACATACTAAGTATTTGAGTTCAAGAAAAGAAAATAATAATGATAAAAAAAGAAATAATAATTATAAAAAAGGGATTCATATGTCTTACTAAGGTTTTGTTTGGGGCAGTTGCAATTGATTAATAAGCTGCTGCGCAGCAGTTGCCTCAGAAAGCTGCAGCGCAAAAGTTGTTGCGGGTAAACTAACTAGTTGTTTATTTATTGCTGTTTTAAAACAACTGCAACAAAGTTATTTCTGGACAAATGATCATTCTGCTTCTGTGTAATAATGTTGTTTACAACAGAACNAAAAGTTGTTGCGGGTAAACTAACTAGTTGTTTATTTATTGCTGTTTTAAAACAACTGCAACAAAGTTATTTATGGACAAATGATCATTCTGCTTCTGTGTAATAATGTTGTTTACAACAGAAGTGTCATAACAATATATTTGATATTTTAGAAGCAAAAATCCTCTTCAGAATAATGCAAAAAATAAGATATACACCGCACTTAACAATGAGTATCATCATTACTAAAATTAAAAAAAAAANTCATAACAATATATTTGATATTTTAGAAGCAAAAATCCTCTTCAGAATAATGCAAAAAATAAGATATACACCTCACTTAACAATGAGTATCATTATTACTAAAATTAAAAAAAAATATTAAAATAACATTTAATAATATGATAATGTTATTTTTAAAATGAAAACATCGTATATCACAAGCCCAGGGATACTATCCATTCTTCATCACTCTCGTTGATAGAATCTGTCAGCTTGTTTGCCCACCGGAAGAAGTCATACTTTTCCGTGATTCTCCGCGGGTACTTGTAGAACTATCTCCCGTAGCTATGTAGCTGACGTGACGTCAGCAGAGAACAATGAAGTCCACAGTGACACAACAATTCTCGGGACGTACCAAAAATTCTCGAGTTCAACTTTCCTGAATACTTTAAAAGATAATACAGTAGTTGTAATAGAAGTAGAAATTTTTCTCAGAAATAATTAATTAAGTAGGTGTGAGGTTTCAGAGAACTCAGTATACCAACCAACGAATTTGTCATTATAAGAAGACAAGACATTGTCAAAAAAGGTTCTTGGTTGCCTTTAAACCATGTAATACCAAGCTCGTGTATGTCACATAAGCATTTTAACAAAAACTGCCATTCAGAAGAATCTCAGAAATCATATCACCGAAACAAAGAGAACTTGGTTGCATTCAATAGGATTTCAAATGTGATACCAATCAATATCTACAATCAGATCATTCAGAAGAACCCATTAGGTCTAACGTCTTATCATGAATCTCTCAAACCCACCAAAGCAAAAATAAAAGAAAGGAAACAAGAAAAAAGCACTTACAAATATCTTAAAAAACCCAAACAATCATAATAAAATATACAAAGATCGGGAATAAACTTGAACTGTATAAATTAAACAAGAATTGGTCTATTCAACATCTAACAATGATGTCTGTAATATGCTATCTCAATTCAACCATTTTCCCATCAACTCGCCATCCTGGGTGCAACTTTCTTATGATTCTCCTGTTTGTGCTATAGATTGCCTTATATGAGATTCAAATGGTTCAGGCGGGAGGCTTAAATGATCATTGTCAGCCATGCCGAAGTCTACGTCAGTTCTCGAATAATGCCGTTGTGACCACTACAATCTGCATCTGCTTCGGAAATGAATATGTCGGCATATCACGCAGTATGACTTATTTTTTCGTCGAAGCTCAAAATGTTCTTTCAATTACACTGCACAAGGATGCGTTTCTCTTGATAAACATCTCTTTCTTGCCTCGTGCAACATTGCTGGTTCTTTTAAAGTTTGAAATATGTTATTTTGTATACGAAAATGACTTCAGATATCTCTTTTTGTAAGGGATATCCAGCTTCATTCAAATAATATTTATTTACCGCAAATACAATAATTAGTAATGAACTTAAAAATATCAAATATTAAGATTAATGGTTGAACAAATGTGTAGGTGGGTAAGGGAAGTTATGCTTTAGATTTCTTCTGCCAAAAGCGAATATACGACAGTCATATGCTTCCCAACCAACCATAACAAAAGTAAAACACATGTTGAAATCACACACAATTATCACATTTTGTGTTAGTGATTTACACCGAGCAATGAATGCGACCATTTTATTATTGGAACACGTGCATCCACGTGTGTTCTGTCAATCGCTCCAGTACAGTTCTGACAAATTAAAAAAAAAGTTAAGTGAATTACACAACTCATTTTGACTTTTGAATATAATGAGTCAAAATGCTTACCTTAAAAAATGACATATACCGTGAGTTTTTTGCAATTTTTATTGGAGTCCTCTTAAATGTTGAACCATCTGACTTGATAATATTTGAGGACAAACTAACAATAGCCTCCAACCTCACTGAAAAGTACCTGCTGATGCTCTCCGATTAATTTTGAAATCCGACAAATTAAAGAAAGTTGTGTGAATTACACTCATTTTGACTTCTGAATATAAGGAGTCAAAATATTTGCCTTAAAAAATGGCTTATACCGCATGTTATTTACAATCTTTATTGGAGTCCTCTCAAATGTTGAATCCTCTGACTTGATAATCTTTGATGACAAACTAATAAGTCTTCAACCCCACTGAAAAGAATCTGCTGATTCTCTCTGATGAATGTTGAAATCGCTTTACCTCTCCTCTCATTGATTCATTCTGTGACAAAATGTAAAAGATTATCGTTAAAATCTCTCTGGTTGTCGTTCTAGAGGAGTCATGAAGTCTATAATTCCTATGCAATTTATCGAGAATATCTATAAATATGGGCTGTCATACGAAATATGTTTAATTTTATAAGGTGCTATTCAAGTAGCTCCCCAACCCATTTATCACCAATGTAAGATAATATCATGCGGGGAGACCGACCTATGTATGAGTTAAAGTACTCGTACATCAAACATATTGCTGCCACAATTCTTCTTCTACGTCTCTCTTTATGAATCCATGTTGAAAAAGTGCTATGTTCAGGTAAAATATGTGAATCAACCTGATTGAATTATAAAGTTTACAAGGAAAAAACAAGCATCTAAATTAGTGTTAGCATTGTTTCGAGGAAAAAGAAATAAATATCGAAACCAGAAATTTGATAAACCTACTGAAAAATAAAAACAAGTAGTGCAAAGATAACTAAATAAAATCAATGGTCCCTGCTATCGTAAAAAAAAAAGTAACTAATTGACCTTATGGTCAGGTGTCATCTTCATTTAGAACACTCTACGGGTNACTGAAAAATAAAAACAAGTAGTGCAAAGATAACTAAATAAAATCAATGGTCCCTGCTATCGTAAAAAAAAAGTAACTAATTGACCTTATGGTCAGGTGTCATCTTCATTTAGAACACTCTACGGGTCCTCCAGTAATTTCATGGAGTTCAAATAAAATGACACGCTCTAAAAAATATCCGGAGTTGCCTTCAGAACTAGGATAACGTCGTCGATGGAGGCTGCTTATGAAGTCCTAGAGTCACTGGTGCATGAAGCACACCGGTTTTGCTATTTGGCTTCTAATGAAAACAACTCATTTTTTTTTTCTCCAGGCTAGGATGCATTGTGCTGCATGTGGACTCCATTTTGGTTTGGGCTTGGACCTTCACCGAAGCCAGTTGCTTGCTCTGCATCGAAGTTCTCATGTATGCATACAAACCCTTGCTCACTAGGGGTCCATGCATTTTTTCCTGTTGCCATTATCCCACCAAACATACGACACAACTTTTTCTCCAGATTAGGGTCAATTCCACTGAATTTGAATTTCTTGGCGACAGGCTCTGCCTGCAATATAATGACAAGTGGATTTGTTCATATAGTTCAATAAGAGAGTAATGAATTAAAAATCTTTCATGGATATGTTGTTACCTGTAATTTCTTTGCCCACTACTTGTGCGAAACATCAGTAGTCCGTTTAATTGGATTCCAAGCCAAGCCCGTGGATTGTTATTTTAATTCCTTTCATAATTTCCAGTCATTTTTCAACTGAACCCACTTGTTCTTTAGTTGCAACATATCATGCTCCATTCCCATCATTTTCTTGAACTTCTTTATAATATTTTGTCATCCTTCCTTATTAAAATATGTGGCGGGTCTATTTCCCAATTCAACCTTCTTAAGACAGAGATCTGAAAATATGAGTTTGGCTTTCTTATCCCACATAGCCGATGAACCGACTTCTTACTAGCACAAAAAAGGCTAAACATTAATATTTAGCAGCAACCACAACGCACACAAAAGCAACATAACCAGACAACTACAACTCACAACCACAACCACCACAACATAGCCCCAATCACGCCTACACATACATNTGGCTTTCTTATCCCACATAGCCGATGAACCGACTTCTTACTAGCACAAAAAAGGCTAAACATTAATATTTGGCAGCAACCACAACGCACACAAAAGCAACACAACCAGATAACTACAACTCACAACCACAACCACCACAACATAGCCCCAATCACGCCTACACATACAATCATAGCATCCATGCAACCACAGACACCACAAACACATCCATACAAAGCCACAACTTTACACACAAGCACAACCCACAAATGAGCTAACACAACCAGACAACCACAACCCACAACCCCAGCCACACCTCCACACACAACCACAACCTCCATGCACACACACAGGCTCCACAACCACCTCCACACAAAACCAAAATCCACACATGAGCCAACAAAACCAGACAACCACGACAGCATAACCCCAACCACCATAGCACAACCCCAACCACCATAGCACAACCCCAACCACATCTCCACACATAATCACACGCTCCACACACAACCACAAGCACCACAACCACAAACACCACAACCACCTCCACACAAGCCAGACCTCCACACAGAGCTAGACCTCCACACACGACCACAACCAAAACATGAGCCAACACAACCAGACAACCACATCCACCACAACACAACCCCAACCACTCCACACACAACGACATCCTCCACCCACAATCATAGCCACCGCAACCACCTCCACACACAACCACAATCACCACAATAGNACACCTCCACACACAACCACAACCTCCATGCACACACACAGGCTCCACAACCACCTCCACACAAAACCAAAACCCACACATGAGCCAACAAAACCAGACAACCACCATAGCACAACCCCAACCACCATAGCACAACCCCAACCACATCTCCACACATAATCACACGCTCCACACACAACCACAAGCACCACAACCACAAACACCACAACCACCTCCACACAAGCCAAACCTCCACACAGAGCTAGACCTCCACACACGACCACAACCAAAACATGAGCCAACACAACCAGACAACCACATCCACCACAACACAACCCCAACCACTCCACACACAACGACATCCTCCACGCACAATCATAGCCACCGCAACCACCTCCACACACAACCACAATCACCACAATAAAACCATAATCACACTACAACATAACCACATCTTCCACACACAACTACAAACACCACAAACACCTCCAACCACAATCAATTGTAGTAACTATTTTATAAATACTTTTTCTCATTCCTTGGAGCCTATCACATTAAAACTTTGCCCCATTTGCAAACAAACCACATTGCCTAACTCCTTTTTCAAGTATAAGTTGTATGGAAGGAAACAAATCAAACTTTGCCACAATTACACTTATCCCATAGCTCAACCAACACAACATAGCCACCACAACCCACAATATAGCCACCACACCACAACACAACCACCAAAAATCTACAAACAACTCACAACCACCACACAATAAACATCTAGCCACACCTCCAAACACATCCCACAACCACCACACCATAACACACAACACCACAACCATCCAGCCCACAACAGAGCCATTACAACTCACAACAGAGCCACCACATTTTACAGCAGAGCAACCCAACCCACAACCACCACACCAAAACTACCCAATCACACATCTACACACANAGCCACCACATTTTACAGCAGAGCAACCCAACCCACAACCACCACACCAAAACTACCCAATCACACATCTACCCACATCCACCACACCACAAGACACAACCCTACAACCACCCAATCCACAACCACCACACCACAAGCAACCAACCACACCTCTACACACATGCCACAACCACCACACCACAAGACACAATACCACAACCACCAAACCCACAACACAACCACCACATCCCACAACACAGCCACCACAACCCCCAACATAGTCACCCAACCTACAACCACCACACCACAACCAACCAACCACACATCTACCCATAACCCACAACCACTACACAAGACACAACCCCACAACCACCACACCTCAAACACGCAGCCACACCTCCACACACATCCCACAACCATCACACAACTACCCAATCCTCAAAACAACCACCAAAACTCACAACATAACAACCACAGAACACATCACAACCATCACAACCAACACCACATCCACCCCAACACATAAGACATCCACCCAATCGACAACCACTATACCACAACCTCCCAACCACATCTCTACACACATTTCCACAACCGCCAACCCAAAGACACATCACCACAACCACCCAACCTACAACACAACTGCCACAACCCACAACAAAACCANGGTTGAACAAATGTGTAGGTGGGTAAGGGAAGTTATGCTTTAGATTTCTTCTGCCAAAAGCGAATATACGACAGTCATATGCTTCCCAACCAACCATAACAAAAGTAAAACACATGTTGAAATCACACACAATCNAAACACGCAGCCACACCTCCACACACATCCCACAACCATCACACAACTACCCAATCCTCAAAACAACCACCACAACTCACAACATAACAACCACAGAACACATCACAACCATCACAACCAACAACACATCCACCCCAACACATAAGACATCCACCCAATCGACAACCACTATACCACAACCTCCCAACCACATCTCTACACACATTTCCACAACCGCCAACCCAAAGACACATCACCACAACCACCCAACCTACAACACAACTGCCACAACCCACAACAAAACCACCACAACCCACAACCACTCAAACACACCTCCACACACAACCCACAACCACGACACTACAAGACAACACCATATCCACCCAACGTACAACCACCAAAAAGATATTGCGCCAAATGACCCTTAAGAATAGACGCTTATAAAACATCCTAGCTTTGTGAACAATTTAAGGCTAGAATACATTATACATAGAGAGACTCACACACATGCAGTAATTCGTTAAACCTTAGGCTATATGTAGTGTTAGAATAAAAACCAACATACATCTTATTGATATAAAGAGGGGTAAATATACCCATTACTAGATTAAGTAGAAAGGAAAGAAATAAACTCATGATATAATAGAAAAGGGAAAGAAAAAACACAAAATATAATAGAAAAGGAAGGAAATCAAAGGAAATAACTAAGAATAACCAGAAATAACTAATGGCTATTATCAACCATTAAAATATTCTATTTCCCACCTCAAGTTGATTTATAGATGCCAATCATGTTCAACTTGGATTTGAAATCATCGAACATTGGTTGAGGAAGTTTCTTTATGAGGTTATTCGCTAGTTCGCTACTGAATGACACAAACGAAGCACAAATTTCCCCTAACACGGGTTTTTTCTTAATGAAATATCAGTCAATCTCAACGTGATGCGATCTTATTGTACTGGATTGTGAGTAATGTTAATGGAAGTATTATTTTCACAAACAACTATAAGGGAATAGAGACTAGCATGCGTAGTTAACAGAGCATGATGCGTATCAGATAGCCTCACATATAATGATATGGAGTGAAATTTTACCACTGCTCCAGGCAACCATGGATTGCTTTTTGCTTTTTCACGTGACCAAGTTTTCATATACAAATGAGCAGTACCTCGAGGTAAATCGCCGATCATGGATGGATCTAGTCCAATCAACATCTGTGAAACAACAAATTGCGAGCGCAGTGGCGGGAAAAACACAAACCTGAGCCTGGTGTGTCTTTTAAATAGTGGAGAATCCGATGGACTACTTGAAGATGGTGCTAGGGATTATGCATGAATTGACTTATTATCCCAACTAAGTGACATATATCTGGGCATGTATGGGCAAGATATATGAGTTTTCTCACAAGACGCTGGTAGCGAGCCTTGTTTACAGGAACTGTTTTTAGAACATCAAGAAGTTCTACTGGTTTGTACAGAAGAAGGTTGTTTTCTGTCAAAAGGTTAATGACTTATTTCTGCTGGGACAGGAAAATGTTTTGAGGTGACCGAGCAACTTCCATGCCTAAGAAGTACCAGAGAGGTATCAAGTCCTTCATCTCAAAGTAGGCAACAAGAATGTCCTTCAAAGATTTTAATGTTGGTAGATCATTCCCTATAAAGACAATATCATCGGTATAAAAGATAAGGATAGCTACTTGGTTGCTCGAGGAATGTCGGAAGAAGAGTATGTGGTCTGATTGAGCCTGAGTGAATTCATGGCCTACCACCACCTTCGTGAACTTCCCGAACCTTGCTCGTGGTGATTGCTTCAGTCCATAGAGGGATTTTCACGATCTACATACTTGCCCCTTGTAGTAGTGTAGTCAAAGCCTGCAGGAAGGGCCATGTAAACCTCCTCTGTGAGATCAACGTTCAAGCTGAAATAAGGTCCAATCCAGATTCACTGTCAGGGTTAAGAGAACCTGAATATTGTTTAATTTATCCTCTGGAGCATATGTCTCCTTGTAGTCTACTCCGTAGGTCTGAGAGTACTCTTTGGATAGCGACCGTGCCTTATTGTGTTCAAAGGATCCATTAAATTTAAACTTGATGCTAAAAATCCACTGACATCTCACTGCTCTTTTTGAGACAAGTCTCACTGAATAGAAGGAAGAGATCCCGACCAAGGATACTTCTCTGGACTTCGTCAAGATCTTTGTTGAGGTTTTCCAGAAATTGGAACATGCAGTCCTTTTCTGCAATTTTCTGAAAGAGAGATAGGTCGGCGNGTCTGATTGAGCCTGAGTGAATTCATGGCCTACCACCACCTTCGTGAACTTCCCGAACCTTGCTCGTGGTGATTGCTTCAGTCCATAGAGGCATTTTCACGATCTACATACTTGCCCCTTGTAGTAGTGTAGTCAAAGCCTGCAGGAAGGGCCATGTAAACCTCCTCTGTGAGATCAACGTTCAAGCTGAAATAAGGTCCAATCCAGATTCACTGTCAGGGTTAAGAGAACCTGAATATTGTTTAATTTATCCTCTGGAGCATATGTCTCCTTGTAGTCTACTCCGTAGGTCTGGGAGTACTCTTTGGCTAGCGACCGTGCCTTATTGTGTTCAAAGGATCCATTAAATTAAAACTCGATGCTAAAAATCCACTGACATCTCACTGCTCTTTTTGAGACAAGTCTCACTGAATAGAAGGAAGAGATCCCGACCAAGGATACTTCTCTGGACTTCGTCAAGATCTTTGTTGAGGTTTTCCAGAAATTGGAACATGCGGTCCTTTTCTGCAATTTTCTAAAAGAGAGATAGGTCGGCTGGAGATTCCCATGTATAGTTATAATATAAGTTGCATTACATCAATAATGCAACTTGGTCATTGTAGTACTGGGTCATTGTTCTGGATCTTTGTTTTGCTTCATGGATTTTTTTGGACACCTGATAGAATTGGCCGGAGTTCCCTACATCTGAATAGGTAATGAACTGCTATCCAAAGGGCACTAGCGAAATGAAGGAACATTTATGATCGGCTAATCGAAGTCTCGATGGAGTTGATCAGCCATGACATGATCATGGAATTATCTAGTTCCCAGGCTCCATATGCCGGGTCAGTCTTTGGAGGCTCACAAACCATGCCTGTGAGATAATCAAACTTTCCACATATTTTGATGAACAAAGACACTGCTTGGGACCATTGGAGAAAGTTGTTGTCATTCAATTTATGAGTTGTGATAAGAAAATTCATGTTAGCTTTCGGTCCTCCGATTGGTAATGGAACGGAGTTTGGATTCGATCCTTTGGAGAACTTAAGAATATATTCTGAAGGTGGCTCATTGTTGGAGGAATCTGCCATGATTCCAACTGAGCCAAACGAGATTTGGTTGGGATTCTGAAACATAATACTAGTTGAAGAATATAATGAAGATCTGTCCAAAGCTTGATCACAAAAATCTAGTAAGCTGGATTGCTGGAGTTTAGGGCTTAGCAGTAGATGCTGGGCGTTGAGGCTACTGATATGATATGAACTGAGGCTGACTGTTGGGGTCCCTGTAGTCCGGAACATTCTGCATTGTGGTGCTGCATGTGGAAGACGGCGGCTGGGAAAGCTCCTTGGCTTCTCACNAGATGCTGGGCGTTGAGGCTACTGATATGATATGAACTGAGGCTGACTGTTGGGGTCCCTGTAGTCCGGAACGTTCTGCATTGTGGTGCTGCATGTGGAAGACGGCGGCTGGGAAAGCTCCTTGGCTTCTCAAGGGAATTGGAATCTTACGGGAATAAGGAATTGGAAGCCGGCTGGGATGATATGAATCTCACGGGAACAGGGGTGCTGGAGGTTTTCACGTTAGACGGGAAAAAAAAGGCTCTCACGCTGAAGTTTTATCTCGGGATTTCCCGAGAAAGAAAATCAGGCAGTGGTAGTAGCTCTTGGAACCGGTTGAGGAGGCTGGGGGCTGCTGGATCTAGGTTCAGGCTTTGTTACCATGTTAGAATAGAAAACAACATACATCTTATTGATACAAAGAGGGCTAAGTATACCTATTACAGGATCAACTAGAAAGGAAAGAAATAAATTCAGGATATAATTGAAAAGGGAAAGAAATTACACAGAATATAATAGAAAGAAAGGAAATCAAAGGAAATAATTCAGAATAATTAGAAATAAATTGTGGCTATTTGTAGCCATTAAAATATTCTAATATGTAGTGTTAGCATGGATAATGTAATTTAATTTTATAATTATCAGCCTGCTATTTTCTTAACATTTTATTTTTGTCATTGTAGGTTCACTACAAGTTTAACAACCTTTCACTTCTTAGGGAGCCTCTGTTGTTAATTTCCGGATTCTTCTTTCTTTTTGTTGCATGTATTGCATACATGCACGCAGACCTGTCAATCTCCAAGTTTTCTGCTTCATATATTGCTAAACTTCAGTGGGATGAGGTATGGATAGGCTGCTGGCTTATAGAGCGCTGCCATCATTTTTTTCTTTTATTTGTTTCAAGTATTAAACTGCATATTATATTTTTATTCTAGGAAAGCAATTAAAATATGGAAGATTTGCATACNAGGTATGGATAGGCTGCTGGCTTATAGAGCGCTGCCATCATTTTTTTCTTTTATTACTTTGTTTCAAGTATTAAACTGCATATTATATTTTTATTCTAGGAAAGCAGTTAAAATATGGAAGATTTGCATACATACCACTCAATTTCTTTGTATTTACTCATCTAACTCCTAAATTTCAAATATTTACATACATGCCATCTTTCCTAAGCATGAAAAGGTGTATTTCACTTTTCAGAAGTTAAAATGATGGTATTTTTGATGTGATATGAAAGATTTGGGTGCTATAAATGTAAAAAATAAATTTTATATGTTATATATGTGAATACATAGAAATTCAGTGACATGTATGTAAATGTCCCATAAAATATTTTTACTGGGTTTGCTGACTCATAGAGCTATGTTATCATTT
>JXCR01096516.1:0-16099 GCA_002079205.1 Phalaenopsis hybrid cultivar | reverse complement strand
TATATATATATATATATATATATAAACAAAATTTTTTTGAGTTATGCTCAATCTTGGGCCAACCCAACTCCTTAAATTAGAAGCGAACCCATAATTTTTTTGGAGTAGGGACACTATATAATATTTAAAATATATATAAGAAGAATTCCTCTTATCATCTCCACGACAAAATAATGTCAATTTGTCCTGAGAACGAGAACAAATATATTCAGATGCAATTGAATGAACAAAATAAATATTTGATTACACTTTACTTTCTTCTTTGTACAGAGATGGCGCAAACCACAGATCGTAAATTCGACCACTCAATATTTATGCAAATAGCTGCCAATGACATCGTGATTGATAGAGAACGAGTAGATAGCACTACACGTAAAGTGCGATGGAGGGCATCATGATGGAAGTTAAAATGATGATAAGCGATAAAATGAAAGAATGATGGGTTGTGGCACCATGGAAAGCTAAATAATGATGGGTTCCTTCTTCTCCTGACCTCCCCATTAAATCTCTATCGTGAATCCAATAGAAAAATGACTTATGGAGACTTTGTTTAGCTCTAAGTGGAGAATAAAATAAAATGTAATGTGCTTTATCTAATGGCCATGGGTCTGGTCAATGGAGCCAGGTAGCCCCAAAGCCCCCACTGTGGAAATACACGCGCCAGAACCCAATGTGGCCCCATATACCTATGTTGCTAAATTCACATATGGTACTTAAAGAATGAGGGTATGCACGGAAAAAATAAAACTAATGAAAAACTATCAGTCATTTTATCAAAATTTGTGGCAATGCAGAAGTTTTTAGGTGCAATGACCAAATATCTTGTTTAAATGATTTGGACATAGATAATATATTAACTTCAGAATGTTGTACTTCTCTCAGGCTCAGCCCTGAGGCTCGCAACTCTTGACATATGATTTCCAGCTCTTTCCCTAACATCCTGCCATTGTGGTGCTAGTGCTAAACACCATTGATTGCCCAACACCATGCCGCTGAAAGAGCTTTGTTATACCCAAACGCTATTCACCTAAACTCTCTATAATGTCCTACATTAACAATCACTTTTGCTCAAAATGAAAAAAATTAAAAAAAAAGCAAAAAAGAAAAAAAAAAAACAGCCACCTCTCCGATCTGCTATAATTGTCAAATGTTATCCTCCCCTTGGCATAGCCCTCTAAACCAATCCACGCACTCACCTTGTAAGAACACTACCCACAAATCCATAGAGGAACCAGCTGAAAGCAGCAGTTCTCCATAGTATATTAAAGCACACCATCCAACTATCAAAATAATCAATATTAAACATCTACCTTCTGAGTTTAATAGGTGACCTGAAGTTATACTTTTTTAAAAACTTAACAGTTAACAATTGTTTTTACTATTTAGTTTAATTTAAAATTAATTACGAGTTTGAAGTATAAGTGGTAGCTGTAAGGAAAATGTTACTAGTTGGTTAGAATTATGTCAGATTAATCTAGAACATCAATATGTTTAGAAAATGATAAATAAAGATACATTTTGGGCTGTCAAAATTCAATGATCAAGCCTCTTGACCTTAAATGTCCATAATTGGAAGTAGGTAGTCGCAAAAATTCAATAACTATATAATTGTCTAATCATCCTCAAGAATATTCGATTTATTATTTATGAATAGACATAACTGTGTGCTGTTCTTCAAGTTTTCAACACAAATAACTCAAATTAATCATAAATACCAGAATCTGCATTTCTTACAAGCCCAGTATCTTTGATTTTCAGAATAAAATAACAAATCGGACCTTTCAGTATCATTATTCAAACACAAATCAATTATTTTTCTATGCTTGATTTTAACTGAACCATCATAAAAACTTAATAAATCTTGGTAACTGCCTACAACAGCATGAGTTTTCATTTTGGAGGCTCTAGAATGAAAATCAAGTGATACAGAAAATAAAATTTGACTGACTTTGTCGTGAAGTATTTCTTCTATTTTATCAAATTCATGCGAATCATTTTGTGTTTTGATTTTGTTGTTATTGTGTTTTTTTTCAAAAATAACTCAATAAGATTGTATTTAGCATTGGCTCTTCACTAAACTATAAACATAAATACTGAATGGCACTCGCCTGGTTGATAATAGACCCTGACATATTGCTAGCGCAAAAAACCTTGATGTGTCGTACTTTCTCGTAGGATAAATGATTCCATCAGTGTAAAGGTCTATGCATGGTTTTATTTTCCATGCATGTGTTCATTTATGCACACATGTATGCCTTCTGAAGCAAAATCATTATGCATATATAAAAAAAGGAAATTTTACATAGCACGTAATTCTTATGTATTTACAAATCACACACCTATACTTCCATATTTGTATACATAACACTTTGGAGTTTAAAACATATGCATGAAAATGTGTGTTTGACTTTTTATAAGCACTAATAGTGCTATTTTTTCTGTAAGATTAAAGAATTGAGTTTATGTAAATGCATACATGTTTGCTATGTGGGTAAACATAGAAGTTTATGCGTGGGATATGTAAATGCAGAAGAACTGTGTGCTATGTAAGTTAATGCCCCAAAAAAATAACCTGAATTGGGTGCAGGTGATTGACCAAAGCATCTGTAAGGATTGTTTTGAAAGCCCCCCAACTCATGTTTTGGCATTGCAACGCAACTTCCTGTTAAAAGAAAGAACTATTTAACTTTTTCATAGTATGGATAATAAATAAAGTGATAGCCTCTTCCAAAAAGAAGCGATTTAGTATTTTCCAGAGGACAATCAAAGGGTTACGAAATATGAATGTGCTCAGAATTCAAACCTCTTTAGTCCAACCAGTAACAAGCTGATAAATTGATAGAAGATTGTTGCATTCAGGTCTCTCAGGGTTATCAAATTCCAATCTGGTGTAAAATTCAACAAAAACTGTTCTAGATGTCATTTACATAAAACAACAGACAAATAAAAGCAGATAACATTTGCCACGCAACGGTATCACCATAAGAAGCAGCAAACAAGATCACAAAACAACTCTGTAGTTGTCAAGAATGTATTTTTAAGCCAAGTATTATCAAGAATTACAGCGCTCATTGAGAACATGTAGTTACAAGGAGATACAGTTAAAAAAAATATCAAAACATAGGAATAAACACTCCACGAAATTTTCTTAAATAATGGATTTTTGCACAAAGCAATTAGAGCTCAACCAAATTCACTTAATGAAAGACTTTTCGCTCAAAAGTATTTCTACCCAAGTCCAATTTTCCGTCAAACCTTGTTTGCTAACATTCTCAGCTATTCAAAGATGAGTTATTTACCGAAGTGGCAGAAGGCAGATCCATTTAGTTGAAGAAATTATTTAAAACCCAACTATTATGTGGCAATACCAAGTAATAAGAAAAGTAATATAACAAAAACAAAGCTAGAGCTTGGTTAAGTATATGTAAGCTAAACAAAGTAAAAAGAGAATACATATTAGTATATGTATTTACATTAGCTAGATCCATAACTAATATATATATACACACACACATCTTTCGTCCATGTCGCCGTCCCGCTCTGCTAGGGTTCCGCCCCATGGCGAACCCTAGCGATTTACTCGCGTCGTCGTCTGCTTCCATCCGCGACGTCTCGCTTTTGCGTTCGCGTCTCGTCTGGCGGCAGTGCTGCGGTCGTCTTCATCTACGACAGAGCCACTCTACTGCGTCTCGTCTGCGACAGAGCCGCTCGACAGCTTCTCTCGTCTGCAACAGAGCCGCTCTGTTGCGTCTCGTCTGCTACAAAGCCGATCGATTCTGTTGCGTCACCTCTGCGACAGGGCCGCCCGGTCTGCTCGGCTTTGCCTCTGTCGTCTGCGACAGAGCCGTTCGACACTCGTGCAGCTTCTCACTGTGCTGCAGATTGGCACTGGCTGCGGTAATGGCGTCAGGGCTTTCCTACGCCGCCGCCCTCGCCGGTGATAATCCCGCCAAACCCTCCTATGCTACAGTGGTTCACAAACGCAGCTCCCCTTTCCACCTCGCAGATAGTGCAATATTCTCGCAGATTTACCATGATTTTGTTGTCGGAAATGACGATTGCAATCTCATTAAAAAAGTAGAGAAAAAGGCGGGCAAACCAACAATTTTCTTTTCTGACGCTGAAATTTCAACTCGTGCAGGAAAATACAAATTTACATTAGTTGGAAAGTTCCAATTAGGTTGCCCTAAGATGGAGATTATTAGGAAAATTTTTAAATATTTCAAACTAGTTGAGGATTGACAGGTGGGTTATTTCGACGGAAGACATGTTACGATACAACTGAGTACAAAAGATAATTACACGAGGATTTTCTCAAAGAAATTCATCATAATTGAGGGCAAACATATGAAATTGCTCAAATGGACCCCCAATTTTGATCCCAGTCAAGAATCCCCAATTGCACCTATCTGGTTCTCATTACCTGAACTCAAACTTCATTTTTTTGACCTACCTTTCTTATATGCAATTGTGATTATCCTTGGAAAACCTTTGCAGGTAGACTTACCTAGAGTTCATTTCTCAAGGCCCTCTATTGCAAGGATTTTGATTGAACGAGATATTACACTATCAGATGTAAAAGAAATCTGGCTTGGATCTGCTCACAATGGTTATTGGCAAAAAATCATTATGTTATAAAAACCATACTACTGCAAGCACTGCAATATGTTTGGACACCCGCAGGAGAAATGTTTCAGATTGCACCCACAGTTGAGAACCAATAGTCAAAAGCACAAACACACTATTAGTGCACCTCATGTGTTTGAACGCGCTCCCAGCAACTCTGATGACAGCCAACCTGAGAAGTGAATCACCACAAGACAGGAGTTGGTGTCTGCCCCTGAGATCCCTTCTCATGACTATCCTACAACGAATACTGTTCGAACTGAAAATCAGGATAATCCCGCAGCTCCTATTCAGGAAGCATCAGGTGCAGAGGTAACAATTCATACTTCACATACACTGGAACCTATCACGGTGGCAACGACTGCCTTTCCACCTACTGCGGTCCTAACATCAAATCATATCGAGGATCACATGAGCCAGTTTTCAGATGAAGAATGACAGGTTTACACTTCTCGGCGGAAGAAGGCTGAGGGCTCACTCCAACTTGGAAACTTAATGGATGATACTTTGGTGACTTCTGGCAATGACACGACTCTTCAAAGTTTGTTATATGGTTCCACTCCTAAAACTAGAGGAAGAGACAGGACAAAACTAGCTCGTCCCTAGCTACTTGTTTTCTGCATGTTTTAAATTTATTTTACATTTTATTGAGTCTATCTGTATCTCTTGTTGGGATATTACTGTACTTGTATCGGATGGTAGGGTGCCTCTTTTGGGCTCTTATCATACAGCCTTTATGTATCCTTTTCTATTTCAATAAAATTAGCCCTTGGGCCTTTCATAATATATATATATATTCTACAAGTTGGTCTAGTTTACATATATCAGCTAGACCAAGTACAAAGACAAAATAAACATACGGGCTTGGTTACAAGTTCAAAAGATAAATAAAGTTTAGGCACGCTCTAGAATATCTATAGTTAAATATTTCAACTAAGTAGTATTACAAAATTCCTTGGAACCAAACTAATTTCAGAAACTGCCTACTGAATAGAAGAGCATCACATGCGTATAAATAATTTAGTACAGAAATTTTAACATGAAATTAAATAAATAATATGAACTGCATTTTCACATATGTGCAGTGGAAAGAGGCAGAAAATAACATGCATGATCTTCAAAATATCATGCAAAGTATAATATAGAAAAAGAGAAACAATTGCAGTAGATATATATTACAAACCCTGGAGGCGAGTCAGTTTTGCAACGCTTGATCTTGTTGGCAATGACCTAAATTCATATAGCATTCATTAACAACCAATTTAAATAAATACTATTGTATTGTTCAAATTCTGACATGGTGGCATGATTTTTACAGGAGTAAAAAAATTGCGAATGCCAGCACATGTATTTTCAACGTGAGTGAGTGTGTTTGTATGTAATGAACACATGGGCGGATTAAAGACTAGTGGGGAACATGCCTCAGCCCCTGTCAAGTAAATTTTATTATATAGCTCGTAGGATTAGAAATGGTTATCATAAATTAAGCTCAAATAATTTGTTGGGAGATGAAACATCTAAACAAAACAATTTTCTCAGTACATCACAATAGAGAATTTCTATTTTTGTTGAGAAACTAGTCTAGTCTTGAGCAAACAATTTTTTTATTAACAACTGTGATTTAAACTGTTGTGGTTATGAAGAAAGCACAGGTATGTAATGCTACTAAAATGGTGATTAATACAATGACTCAAAATTCATTTTAAATTTAGAATGCGTGGTTGGCAATAATAATAAAAATAAAAAAATTTATTTAAAAAAATAAAAAAATAATAATTATTTAAAAAAATAAAATNCAGAGGTAACAATTCACACGTCACATACACTGGAACCTATCGCGATGGCAACGACTGCCTTTCCACCTACTGTGGTCCTAACATCAAATCAGATCGAGGATCACATGAGTCAGTCTTCAGATGAAGAATGACATGTTTACACTTCTCGGCGAAAGAAGAAGGCTGAGGGCTCACACCAACTTGGAAACTTAATGGATGATGCTTTGGTGACTCCTAGTAATGGCACGACTCTTCAAAGTTTGTTATATGGTTTCACTCCTAAAACTAGAGGAAGATGCAGGACTAAACTAGCTCGTCCCTAGCTACTCATTTTCTGCATGTTTTAAATTTGTTTACATTTTATTGAGTCTATCTGTATCTCTTGTTGGGATATTACTGTACTTGTATCGGATGGTAGGGTGCCTCTTTTGGGCTCTTATCATACAGCCTTTATGTATCCTTTTCTATTTCAATAAAATTAGCCCTTGGGCCTTTCATAATATATATATATATTCTACAAGTTGGTCTAGTTTACATATATCAGCTAGACCAAGTACAAAGACAAAATAAACATACGGGCTTGGTTACAAGTTCAAAAGATAAATAAAGTTTAGGCACGCTCTAGAATATCTATAGTTAAATATTTCAACTAAGNTTTCATAATATATATATATATATATATATATATATATATATATATATATATATATATATATATATATTCTACCTGTTGGTCTAGTTTACATATATCAGCTAGACCCAAGTACGAAGACAAAATAAAGATACGGGCGGCTTGGTTACAAGTTCAAAAAATAAATAAAGTTTAGGCACGCTCTAGAATATCTATAGTTAAATATTTCAACTAAGTAGTAATACAAAATTCCTTGGAACCAAACTAATTTCAGAAACTGCCTACTGAATAGAAGAGCGTCACATGCGTATAAAAAATTTAGTACAGAAATTTTAACATGAAATTATATGAATAATATGAACTGTATTTTCACATATGTGCAGTGGAAAGAGGCAGAAAATAACAGNCTTGGAACCAAACTAATTTCAGAAACTGCCTACTGAATAGAAGAGCGTCACATGCGTATAAAAAATTTAGTATAGAAATTTTAACATGAAATTATATAAATAATATGAACTGTATTTTCACATATGTGCAGTGGAAAGAGGCAGAAAATAACATGCATGATCTTCCAAATATCATGCAAAATATAATATAGAAAAGGAGAAACAGTTGCAGTAGATATATATTACAAACCCTGGAGGCGAGTCAGTTTTGCAACGCTTGATCTTGTTGGCAATGACCTAAATTCATATAGCATTCATTAAAAACCAATTTAAATAAATACTATTGTATTGTTCAAATTCTGCCATGGTGGCATGATTTGTACAGGAGTAAAAAAATTGTGAATGCCAGCACATGTATTTTCAACGTGAGTGAGTGTGTTTGTATGTAATGAACACATGGGCGGATTAAAGACTAGGGGGGTACATGCCTCAGCACCGGTTCAGAAAATTTTACTATATAGCTCGTAGGATTAGAAATGGTTATCATAAATTAAGCTCAAATAATTTGTTTGGAGATGAAACATCTAAACAAAACAATTTTCTCAGTACATCACAATAANAAAATTTTACTATATAGCTCGTAGGATTAGAAATGGTTATCATAAATTAAGCTCAAATAATTTGTTTGGAGACGAAACATCTAAACAAAACAATTTTCTCAGTACATCACAATAGAGATTTTCTATTTTTGTTGAGAAACTAGTCTAGTCTTGAGCAAACAATTTTTTTATTACCAACTGTGATTTAAACTGTTGTGGTTATGAAGAAAGCACAGGTATGTAATGCTACTAAAATAGTGATTAATACAGTGACTCAAAATTTATTTTAAATTTAGAATGCGTGGTTGGCAATAATAATAAAAATTAAAAAAATTATTTTAAAAATTTTATAAAAAAATTCATTTAAAAAATTAAAAAATATATAATTTTGTCTCCTAATTTTTTATTATATAGTTTCTGATTTTCTTGAGTTTATAAATTTGTATTTTACAATTCAAAGCTATTTTTTAATATTTTTAAAATGTTCATTCAATTTTTTTTATTATTTAAAAACATATGCTATAAATTTAAGCCAATTTTCAAGGACAGTGAGTATGAAAATTTTGATGTTAAATATACAAAAATTTTGTGAAAAATATGTAAATNTTAAAAACATATGCTATAAATTTAAGCCAATTTTCAAGGACAGTGAGTATGAAAATTTTGATGTTAAATATATAAAAATTTTGTGAAATATATGTAAATATCCCTGTATTGTAATATGTGTAGATGACCGCTTATTGGATTCCAATATCGATAATTTATGAGTTAGCACGAATCCTAGTGCAAATTAATTAAATGATCATGTTATTCATTAGATATGGATAATCATATCGTAACAAGGCAATATTAAAATCTGCAGTTTCAAAAATTCCAGAAAAGGAGTTTTCCTGGACAGCCCAGGAAGAGAAAGAATGCATTAACTAAAAGAAAAATGGTTGATCACCACATGGGCCACTCCAATATAGTGAATATAGTTCTTAACCCAGAAGAATATAGGAAAGATTATTACAACAAATCAAAAACTCCCCCTCCAAGCAACACAAAAAATAGCCCCTATTTACAAATGCTAGACTCTCCTAATTACAAGACATCCTAAAGCATAGGAACACAAATAACAAACTAAACACACATAAACCAAGACATATAAAGTGAAATAAAACTCTAATTCCAGTGTCATTCTCCCGGGATTGGCAAGATTCCCTCATATTGAGCAATCTTAGATCTGATTCGTAACGAGCAGCAAACTCTGAGACATTGAAAGTAATGGAATCGTTCTAATCCCATAGTAGGTCAAGATCAATGATCCAAGCCTCCATTATCTTTTTTAGAGCAACTCAATCCTTATCAGGATTGATGTCATGAATTGTATTCAATAACTCAACAAAGATTAATGCTATACCTGTATAACCTGAAGAATGCAAGCTAATGCAGCTTGGAATTTCTCAATTGGAAGATCAAAGCCTTGGAAATATTGGTAAAACCTCATTTTTTGAAAGAGAAGAAAGTACTGGGATCAAACTCGCAGCATCCTTCATTCTAGTCTCATACAAATGCTTAACAGCAGCAATTATATTAGCATCAATTGTTGATTCTTCACTGATAACTTGCAACACTAGAATAATAAATTTTTCACATCCTTCATGTGGATTAAAAATTAATTTTTAGCTCATTTGATGATACTCGGACATTTCTCAAAAGCATGGGAACATGCCGATGAATAGCCTGCTTGACAGCCTTTGGAACTCTTCCGTAAATATTAAAAATGAGTTTGAAGAGACTTGATTTCTTTGAACAGAAAGCAAAAAACAATGATGTTTTCTACAGAGAGCTTGAGGATGAGGACATCAATACAGCATACTATGAATAAGCAGGGGCGTCCCTCGTGATTTCACTTTAGAAGCCCTGACTTCAGAATTTCCAGTTTTCTACCGACTAAAACTCACACATTGAGACTCCACCTCTGGAACTTGATGATTGACAACAGATAACAACAATTTTCTAGCAAAGCTCTCAATAATTTATGAGGCATATTGGACAATATAGAGCTTATTTACCACCAATAGCTTTTGTTCTAACTTCTTCTTTAGCATAAACAACACACTTCAAAGCAATCTTCAAGCAAACTAGACGATTAGATGGACCGTTCAAAATTAGACTCCATAAAGGGCCAAAACTCAGAGTGCTTCGATCACTATTAGAATATCTTCTTAAGGTGATCATAAATACTTGAATAACGAACATCCTCCAACAATCTCAATGCAGGGCTTGGCATAAATGGAGCTTCCCCAAGAAATCTACTAAAGGATTTCTCTGAAGCTGGAATGAACCAAGAAGGCCTTTTGCAATAGAAAGAAAAAAATCTCTCATAATTACTAACAAGAAAGTTAAGACTTTCATTTGATTCAAATAACATAATAGCATGTGTATGGTATAGCACAAGCATTGTGACTTCAAGTCCCTTCTAACGATCCCAATATAAAATAATATGAATTTGCAACAGTTAAACCATATCACCATCAGCATCACTCTTCCCTACAGAGTGCTCAGGANTCTAATATCTAATATCTAATCTCTATTTTGAAAATCTACCCAAATTCATTTGAATATTAAAGAGCAGGGTGAAAATTTTTAAGCCCATAGACGACTAATGACNGAAAATCTACCCAAATTCATTTGAATATTAAAGAGCAGGGTGAGAATTTTTAAGCCCATAGACGACTAATGAAAAAGATGTGTAATAAAAAATAAACATCAAAACTTACAAAATAAAATGTTGAAATTTTCCATGATTGACAAGCTTGGTAAATGCATTTCATTTTTTAAAGGATCACCAAGCTACACTTAAATAAGAGGGAACTGCTCCCTAATGTGCACTTTCCGTGGGAATAAGGAAAAATTCAGCGACCATATAAAGTAAAAAACTTTGAAAAGCAAAAAATAAAAATAAAAAATCTGAAAACTGCAACAAAAAGGTGAATTACGAAGACTATTATTTTTATGGCAATTAAACTACCTTCAAACTTATTAACTACTTGTAACAATTTGGATAATTCAATAGATCGTATGTGTTCTTGCCTAGATGATAATAATTATAAAATGCAATTCCATCAGCAATATGTTTTATTGATATGTTTCAAACATTCAATAGAAACAGTAGCAAGATATACAAGGTTGAAGCATATCTCACTTACATCTTTTGGATCCAGAAGATTGATACGAGACATATCTGAAGGAGCCGACTTTGACATCTATGGGGTAACCATCATTAAATTAATAGGAGAAGAAATTCAAAAAACACCTTATTATATCAAGGGTGAGTAAATAATCTTTATAATTTTCATTTCAGCTATTTAGGATAAAGGAAAATATGTACATGCAATTCAAAACTAAAATGGCGTTCATGGCCATTTTATGCCTTAAAGACTAGTAAAAGATAATAAGAGACGCTCTATTTGGACGAAAGAAGAGCATTCACATGAGAATATAAGGGTCTCCTCCAAAACTAAATGTCCTTAATTACCTTTGAAAGACCATCTGTGAGAGACATAACACGAGCACCTGCTGGCTGAATAAGAGCTTCAGGGACCTACATTACGTACAGTTAAACTAGGATTAAAATATTTAGAAAGCAAATGAGCAGATCTGCATCTTCTTGAGTAAAAGCCAAGAAACTGAAAGGAGCGAGACATGCCTTAAAGAGTGCACCGCCTTTCCTGCATTCAGAGAAAATAGTATCAGGATCAAGGTTGAAACAAGCAACCATATCAACTTCTATCAGTTGGCAATGAAAAAGAAAACCCCACCCTCCCAATTTCTTCCATTTCCGTCCTCCATACAGGTGGTTCATTTTCTCAGCCAGTTGACGGGTTAGTTCAAGATGCTGCATCTGATCCTCCCCAACAGGCACAAAATCAGACTGTTACAGTACAAAATCAGCAACACATGACAATGAATGAACACAAAAAATTCGAACTAGAACCTAATTTAAAATGACAAATGAGTGAATTCAAATGGCTAGGACACAAATGAAAGCCCATTTAGAATGAGAAGAACAGAGATGAGAAACTTGGATAGCTCTACCTGATAAAGAAGAATATCAGCAGCCATTAAGACAGGGTATGTTAGAAGGGCTGCTCCAACATTTTCATCGCCCTTTAAAAAAAAAGTGTCAAACTCATGACTTACCTAGGAAGAACAGTCATATGCTGCTGAAAAAAAATCCTATAAAAGCATCAGGAAATTATATGTTTAAGTAAATACTAATAGAACAGTACAAATTACAACTTCTTACTTGTATGCTTTCTAGTTAATTATTCCTTGCATTGAGTGAAATATGTAATTTTTGCAGTAACTGAACATCACATTTAAAAAGTAAATAAACGTGAAATATGCACAATTTGCAATAACTGGCCTTAAAATTAAATTTCCTAATCTTAAAAAAGAAAGATGTCATAATTTTTAGCAATTGACACTCAAAATCCATCAAAGCCATGTCCAATAAGTGAAGAACTTGATCATAATTAATAGACACCATTCTGAACCCTTAGAAGCTTGATGATTCAAAATAAGTTAAGAGCATGAATTGAAATATTAATTCAAATAGAACTGTTTTGTCCATTTGGCCATCCTAGTGTAGCATTAAAAAAAGAAAATTTGATTACATTATGGCCCTGATTGAGCCAATTTATGCTTGGACATTAAGTGAAGCATAAGCATAAATGAGAATATTAAGATGAGTAAGTAAGAATACTAATGAACTATAACTATTGGTAACTTAAGTGTTCGTAGGTGAGTGAATCCTTGTTCATTATGAGTGAGTGAGCCCCAATAGTTTTAAGTAGTGAGTCCCCACTTATTTAATATAATTTGTCTTTCTTTTTTTTACTCTAACGGATTCGACACGAGACATTCTTAATAGGTCACCCACCATAGCACTACTCCTGCCAAAGCACAGTTCATTACAAAGTTCTAATAGAATCCAAAGCACTGGAATAGTTATGATCATACCCATCATAAAAGTTTTCTATCATAGTAAAGTTATCTCATTCCTATCAACTTTTAATTTACTTTGTTTATTTGGGCTACATCAAATTGGTATCAAAGTGGATTTCACCATTTCTTGGATAAGCACTCCAATGGGCATTGATTGACAATAATGGGGAAGGTGTTTCGTCAAGCATCATATTTGAGGCCAATTTTCTTCGAAAATGATGAAATTGATGATCCATTGGGAATAAATTGTTCTTCCCAATGATCACTAACCACCCAACAAGGCAGAAACCACTCATTTAATTGGCTAAGACTTTATTTATAAGCTCGCATACTACATTATAAATATGAAAAGGTTTTGATGAGAGCAAAAAGGTAAGAGTGAGAGGTTCCTCTTATTTGGAGAGTCCCTAATATTATGGTGAGTAAATCCCCACTTATTATAAGTGAGTACCTATAACTTTGGATGAGTGAATTCTCACTAAGCTCATGTAGTTCTTCTTTCACAGTAATGATTATATTAAGGAAATTCCTATATAATCATTGCTATAAAAGAAGAAGTACATGAGCTAAGTGAGGATTTACTCATCCAAAATTATAGGGACTCACTTATTATATTATGGGTATTCCAAACAACATTGTGCACTTACCCGTGACATAATCGTTGAGGGTACAGGTTACCACCGTGAGGTTGCGGGTTCGAATCATGCATATTGTCTTTGGATTCACATTTCTCAAATTCCTAGCAAGATTCAATTCTACTACCATTTTTTTGAGCTAAAGCAAACCCAATAAAGAATAAATTATGGTATGATTATATTAAGAGATGATTGGGTTAACATTTATTGCAAAAAGTAAAATTAAAAATAAATTTAAATGGTCTAGACATGCATAACAAAAGATACAAAATAGACTCAATAAATGAGTAGATAAATAATTGTTAAAGCATTAGGAATAAAATTGGTAAAATTAATTAATATGAATAGTGCTCAAGGACATTGCAGAGAATATTTTTTTTCTGCAATGCTCAAAATGAATAAATTTAAAAAAAAAAAAATAGATTACAAAGCCAATCTCAAACAATTAGGACAAGGTTTATGATGATGATCAAGCCTTATTCAATGTTTCAGCATGAGTTTGTTTCCAAAAAATACCAAACAAAGCCTTACCAAAACAAACCTAATATCATAGTCACTTTCATGTAATATTATGTTTTATACTCGACCATAAGTCCATAGTTTTAATTTCCATGAATGTGCTAGTAGTTATTTTTATTAGGCATGTATGTGATATAAATATAGATAATCAACTTTTTATGGGGGCATCCTTGCCTTATAATGTCAATAATTTTAGTTCACCAAAATTGTGCAAGAGTCACGTCCATGCATTGATGGTTTATGGATGTGAAATTTTACATTCATACCACATAATTCCTATGCATTTGCATATCAAACACCTAAAGTTTGATATTTACATTTATAACTATTTGGTGGCATAGCCTATACATGAAAAGATCTATTTCACTTTTAAAAATTAAATAGTGATATGTTTGATGTAGTATTAAATATTTGGGAGTTATATTTGTAAATGAAAAAGTTTAGGTGTTAGATATATATATATATACATATATAATATGGATCCATAGTTCATGATAGAATAATTTGGGTGGAATTTGGACAGTAAACATACTCTTATCATATCATGTTTTGAGCTTGATCATTAAACAAATAATTATTTTTAATAGAAATTTATGTTATGTAAAATATAAATAATCAAGTGTCTATGATGAGCATCATGCATTATATTATCAATATTTGTTAAGTCGCCACTACTACGTTCTCGTCTGGTGAATTCATGGTTCATGGATAAAATAACTGAGAAAATATTTGACCTGTAATATCCACTGAATATAAATGCCAACTAAGCCATTTTTTAGTTATATTAATTATATAGTGAATAACTCAATGAAAAAGAATTAAGAGGCAGCAATAGTGATAAAAGCCCCAAAAACTTGAGGTCAATTTCCTCTTGAACAGAACCATGCTATAAAAGTTCAATAGAAAACTTAAAACCAAGTTTCATAAAAGATTGGCAATTTCACAACTCAAAACTCCAGATAGTTACGGCAAAAAGCCAGAGGCAAATCTCAATACCTTCCATAGCAAAAAGAATAAAAAAATCCAAGCGAAGAATAAGCAGGGATCCAGGTATACTGCGTCCAACTACAAGAATTGAGACTAAAATATCTCAAACTCACATAAGAATAACTCGATGCAGCTGATAAACCCATGAAAAACAAGGCGATTTGAAACCATGAGGTACAAGTGAGCTATGGGCAGGTGATGAAACTATGAGCTACAAGGAGTAAAAGCTATAAGAACCAAACATATATCCAGTTGCAACAAACTAAGAGGGCATCAAAACATGTAAACAATCACCACAGTGAACCAATAGCAAAAGAACTAAAAATCAGCCTTATAGAAAACATGCCCCATTCTCTGATCACTCGGGAAAAACCACCCTATCCCATGAGCCATCTAAATGTGTAAAAGAACTCAGTAACGAATAGAGTAATTTTAACTAGATTTTGTAACATTTGGATTAAGGTTTATTCATATAAGGGGTTTCTTATAGCCGTAAACCCCACCACTCCAACATTTATTGGAGTACTCCCTACAAAGGAGTTGCTTAATCTCAAAATTCAGACTTAAATTTGACATTTGCGTTTGAGAGAAATTATAACCTAATTTAGGTTCTGTCATTTCACTTATACCGTGAACCCAGTCTGCCAACAATTGAGAGCTTTGAACCATAATGCTCAGAGAATTAATTAACAATAGTGTCAGTAACTCTTTTAAGTTTTTTGAACAAACCATAATGGAAGTGTCAAAGAAGTGTTTACAATGTCGACATTAACTCGTTTAGTAGAGGGCTAGTCATGCCACTTCTACTGAATAATTCAAACGCATAAAACACGTTCTATTGCGATTCAGAGGTATGGGAAATGACTGACAAAAGCAAAGATGCATCATATGGCCATCAGATGGACACAAGCTTTGGTTTTACTCAAACAAACATGTCTAAAATACA
>JXCR01096512.1:69662-83377 GCA_002079205.1 Phalaenopsis hybrid cultivar | reverse complement strand
TGTCCTCTTCTCCTTGCAAGCAGGAGAAGTTTATATGCTTCTTGTGTCCACTGATTTTCATTCTATCGATGAATTGAAATGCGAGATTCGGCGGTCGCCGAAATTAAAAGCTGTTGGATATCCATTTTAATTCCCTTTTTAGTTTCATTATAATACTGATAAGTATCTTTCTTGTCGCATAATCTGCAATTTTTTTATTAATAGATTTATTCACTAATTTATTTTTTTCCGCTGCTGATATTTTCATGCCGGAGACATTGAGATATGTAAGGGTTAAGTAAAAATGACTGCATCAAGTAAATATGAAAGTATCAAGGGATAGTTACATACAGACCCGCCGAAACATTGATATTTACAAATTAAACACCCGGGTGATTTTTTTAAGCTACAGAAACGATGTATTCACTTCTGTCATGATCAAATTATTGAGAATTTGATAAAAATATGAAAAATATGGGTTGGAGTTTTACCATGAATGTTTATATCTGATTGAGAATTTGAAAACTGGATGAAAGAGGCTGGCTGATTTGTAAATAGTAAGTTTCGCGTGGTCTGCATGTAATTGCCCAAAATTTAAGATACATCATTTTTTTGGGAATAGTATGAGCAATAGGGAAAAACATATTATAGATTCATAGAAAAATAAGCATTTGTTTTGAAGAAGATTCATAAAACATTGGTTCCATAGCCGAGGGACATTGTTTTTTTATATTCAAAGGGGATGCTTGGCTCTAAGTACAGTTTTAATATGTAAGCATCTATTTGAACAAGTAAAAAGATAGATAATTGAGGAAATATTGAGTTGTGGCATGAAATTTTTGTAGTTTGTTATCTTGAATTACCAACAAGATTGCTAAATGATATAATGATATGTTGGTGTCATATATGAGTGATTTGGGCCTATTATACAATAGAAATGGAATATTTATGCGGATGTTTGGTCAAAAAGTGTGTATTGTATGGGACAAAACAATGAAAAACCTGTTTTTTAGGATGACTCGAGCCGGTTCGTCAAATTTTTAACCTATGATGTCGTATCTCTTAAAGATTTGAAGAAGATTCTTAGCTTGTAATTTATCATCCGTTGTTTCAGCTTTAATAAGTCTAGCCATGATTGACCATATGGTTACCGTTTAATTAAATGGCAAGTTAGTTATGTCAATTGGCCTATATTAAATTCGTGAATTGTTTGCCTATATACATTATTTTGGAGAATAGTGTTTTGTAGTATCTAATGATGGCCTGTTGTTTAGTGTTGAGAACATGTAACTTATTCCTGATACCTTTCTGAATGAACGTATGCGTAAACATGACTCAAAATCTTAAACTTTGATTTTGCATTGACTTAAACTTGACTCAAAATGCTTAGATTATGTGTCAAAATCGTTTTGGAATCAATTGAGGTCTATGCATAAGTATTTAGATTATACTATATATCTTACACATTTATATCATACATATTATATGTTTCGGGTTAAAATCATTTTGAGACTTTTTTTGAGCAATTCAAAATATATTAAGGTGAGTCGGAGAACTTGAAATCTCACCAACGGAATTAATTTCCAGCCTAGCTTTAAGTTTCAAGATTTCTTGAATGTCCTCCTTACTTCTCTCATGCAACACTTCACTAACCTCACAAAAGAAAATGAGTTCTATAATACTCCCAAGAAGCCAAATAAATTTATGTTGAATTCTTTTTTAAGAACAATTCCAAACCATGAAATTCTTTTAAAATCGATTCAACTAAACAATACTGACGTTGATGATGGTTCATCCTAACATTTCATGACTAAGATTTGAACCCATATTCTATAATTCTGTCTTTCTTCTTGATTATCAATTAGAATCCTCAATCTTACTGATGCCCTTTGATGCTCTATCTATGTCAATTTGATGCATCATGATTATTTTGATTATTTGGTTGTTTTTCAAATATTTCTATGATGGTATCATTTCCTCTTTTTTGTATTTAATTTTGATGAGAAAAAATATATATAGAATCATCCCGTTCTTCCATATTATTTTAAGTATAGGGATTTATTTCTTTTTAGTATATATTTAGATTCTGACTTTAAATTATTTTTTAATCTTAAAGATAATTTTACTTTTATGAAGGATTTTAATGCTTATAATTGGAATTATGATTTTTATGAATTTATTGAAAGCCTATGAAATGTATATAAGATTCTTGTGCTGATTAAGCCTTTGATCGAGGATTACTTTATTATGATATGGGTTCCCGTGATATTTATTACTAATGCTCAACAATTAAGGCTCTCACCGTAGCAAACTTTAAAGTTTTACTTTTGAATATTTTTAACCCCTTAGTTCTAAAGCTTAAAGTGATGTCTTTTTTCACCACTATTACTCAAAAGCATCTTGAGGGGACAAATATATTGATCCACATCTTTGTGTATTATTATGTATTATTCATCATATATACATATCTCATAAGTTCAAAAATTGTTGATTTCTTTACTGGAACTTTATATGTTGAGTTCATGTTGTCTTTGCTGCCTTCGATATATGATTGCATGATCCACACTTATGGTTCAAATATATTTTATGATGATTAGAAACGTTAGTGATCTCAAGCTGATAGATTCTCTTCCATTTATTCAAACTATATATTGATAAAGTATGAAATATCCAATTCCATTACCTCCTCACTCATGGAGATGAGACTTCTAAGAAAGAAGGTTGTTTATATAATACAAGATTTGCATAATGGTTATTTGATTAATTTATTTAATTTTGCAGTATACTTCATTTTTATTTTTATTTAGGGGCACTTACAATGCATACCACCCAATTTCTATGTATTTACATATCTAAAGCCTAAACTTTACTCTTTACATTCATACCACCCTAATCTTTCATATCACATCAAACCACCATATTAACTTTTTAATTGTGAAATAAACCTTTTTATGCATAAGCAAGGCGGCATGTATGTTAAAATTGAAGTTTAGGTGTTGGATATGTAAATAGGTAGGAATTGAGTGGTATGCATGTAAATCTTCCAAAATATTTGTTTTTCATTAAAAAATCATTATTTTCAAGGTAAGTTCTTATTAATGGATTTCTATTTTCATTAGAATTTGTTAATTTTAAAATTTAACCTTATTTTATTTTATTTTTTAAATGTTGTTCTCTCCTTTTGTAACTTGATGCTTCAACGCTTGTAATTGGAATGATCATCTTATGAATTACATGAAAGCAATTGCCCTATACCGTATTGATTCCTCCTCATTTCTCTCTCTCTCTCTCTCTTCTCTCGTCTTGCTATGACCCACTCTCCCTCTTCTTGCATGAACATGTTGCTTGAGACAAGCAGTGCAAATTCCAAGATTACCTACTCCTTAATCTGGAGAATCACTAATGAGTTCCTATATTCTTTCACTACACTTTCCCTCTACGAACTGCATATTCCAACATTACCTGCACCTTAATCTGGAGAATCAACAATGAGTTCCTCGATTTTCTCACTACACTTTCCCTCTGCGAACCAAAAAATTGTGTCTCAATTACGGAATTAAACTGAAGTTAAAATCAAGCCTTTCAAGATGAGCAAGGTCTCCTTCTCCATTCATTTGTTTGGTGCAAATTCTTATACTAGCTGATTCTACTGATCTTCTGCTGAATGATTCTCTCAATCCATATGCCATTCTGAGATTATTCTTCTTATTTCATATGAAATGTTGTCATTCCCTTCTTTTGTGTAAAGCCATAAAAGCCCTGCGACCAAGTTCAAAGCACGGGATAATGTCAGACACGTGATCAGATCAAAATATTCCAAATATATTTGAGAAAAGCACAAGACAATAGCTAAACTTGACCAGCTCGGCAAGATAGCTTGACAAACTCAGCTTTGCTGAATTCGATTGATTCAATTATAAAGCATACATAGCCCAGCCAGCTTATTAGATAATTAGTTTGTCAGTTTGGAAAATTAGTTAGGCAGATAAATGTTGTGGTATGTTGAAATAAAATAGAACGATCGACAACGAAGTGAAAAATAGAACGAGAAAATTCACACCAGAAAAGAATATACAGATTTACGTGGTTCGGCAAATTGCCTACATCTACGGAGTTGCAGAGAATTTTACTAAATGAGGAAATTACACCGTCATCGATCACCTCGACGATTACAAGAAGAACATTTCATTTCCTCTTTCTCTCTCTACCGGAGATCACACCGAAGAAGAAGAAGAACTGGGGAGAGCACACCTTGAGATTCCTTCTGCCTGCTTGCACCTTTTCAAAACCAATTTCTTCTTCCTGCCTTTGCCGCAAATAAGAACTACTTCTTCTGCCTTTGTCGCAAGCCACAAGCAAGAACTCCTTCTGCTGCCTTTTCCGTAAACAAGAACTCCTGCTATCTTTTTACAAAACAAGAAATCCTTCTTCCTGCAATTCAAGAGGAGTCCACGGTTTCTTTTTTTGCTTGCATTTATGGTGGTGGGGCCAACCAAAGCAAAGAGGCACGTCTCTTCCAAAGTAAGAGGCGGGAATAGTTGGCAGTAAAAAAAAGTGCGGTTTTTTTTTTCTTACTTAGCTTTGACAGGAATAGTTATAACCGGGCTTCACCCAACAAATCTCACACTTGGAGACCGGTACACAGGTAACATCACTGTTCTCCTCAAACTGGTATCCTCCACCTCTGCAACTCAAGACCCCTGTCTTCAAGCTAAAACACCAACTGAAGCTGCGCACAACTTCATTTTCTCAAGAGTAACACCGTTTGTCAATATAGGTTCTGGCTCCCATAAATTTTCTCAAGCAACAACTTTTCGTCATCCAACAATGACCGTATGAAGTGATACCTGATCTGAATGTGCTTAGTCCTAGGCTGAAATACTGGATTCTTGGCAAGGAATATGACGCTCTGACTATCAGTGTAAAGAATGCCCTTCTATTCTTCTTGCCCAATTCTTCCAAGAAGTTTTGTAGCCATATCATCTCCTTTGCAGCCTCTGACACTGTTATGTGCTCAGCTTCTGTAGAAGACAACGAAACTGTCTTTTGTAGGTTAGAGCCCCATGATACTGCAGTGCCACCAAAAGTATAAATATAGCCCATAGTATCTCTTCTGGTATCAATGTCTCCAGCTAGATCAACATCAACATAGTCTTGTACCTCTGAACTCTTTCCTAAGAAACACAAACAAGTTTCTAAAGAGCCTCTTAGGTACCTCAATATACACTTCACAGCTTCCCAATATTCCTTTCTATGATTACTCATGTATCTACTAACAACTCTCACTACATGGGCAATATCAGATATGATGCAAATCATAACATACATAAGTGAACCAATAGCTGAAGCATAAGGAACCTTACTCATGTGATCTCGTTCCTCCCCTGACTTGGGTGACAGATTCTTGTTGAGTCTGAAGTGATTTCCCAAGGGTGGCCAACTTGTTTGGTCTTATCCATGTTAAATCTGCTAAGTATCTTTTTCACATATTCAGTCTGAGAGAATCTTAATGGCCTCTGACTCTGTCTCTGACAATTGTCATACCAAGGATTTGCATTGCTGCTCTCAAATCCTTCATTCCAAAATACTCTGACATCTGCTCCTTCAGATTATTGATCTCCTCAATACTAGTACCTGTAATAAGCATATCATTCACATACAACAGTAGGATGATATAGGAATCGTCAAAATACCTGACATAACAATAGTGATCTGCTTGACATCTGTTGTACCATGCACTGTGTATGAAATTATCAAATTTCTTGTACCACTGTCTAGGAGCTTGCTTCAGGCCATACAAGCTCTTCTTCAATCTGCAAACTGACTATTCATTTCCCTGTATCACGAACCCTTTAGGTTGGTGCATGTAGATGTCTTCTTTAAGATCCCCATGAAGAAAGACCGTCTTCATATCTAACTGCTCAAGGAAGAGATCTTCAGTAGCCACCATAGACATTACCATTCTGATGGTTGTAAGCTTCACCACAGGAGAGAAAATTCCGGAATAATCAATATCATGCTTCTACTGAAAACCTTTTACAACAAGTCTAACCTTGTACCTCTTATTGTCATCGTGCTCAGTCTTCACCCGATACACCCATCTGTTATGTAATGTATTCTTCCCATATGGAAGTTCTGTCAACTCTCAAGTCTGATTTTCTAGTAGAGAATTCATCTCATTTTTCATGGCAAGCTCCCACTTGCTTGAATTTTTACCTTGCAAGGTTTTTTTATACCTCTGAGGTTCGTCACCATCTGTCAACAGAATGTAGTTCAAAGTTGAAGAATAACTCTGTGGAGAACGTCTAGCTCTTTCTGACCTGCGAACTGCAACTGTAGGGGTAGACTGCTCTAAAACTAACTGTGGAACAATATGAGAGCCTATCCTTATAGCAAACAATGCTATCTTAGACAAAATGCTATATGCACAACTACAAAATACTCTATCTTGATGTATTTTCCATTTTCAGTATAGCCATTTATGTATCCACCTTTGTGGGGCCAATCCAAACCTATAAATAGGGGAGACTATCCATGGGGTGAGGAGATGTTTTCTCTCTTTATGCCTCTTGAGTAGAAGAAATTATACCAGACTTTGCCTATTTCATCTTCAATCTTAGAGAGAATTTTGCTGTATTTCTACTATTCTCCTTTAACAAGCTCTTACCTAGTTGGTATGAAACCACCAGCTATTCATGATCCAACACTTTGGCCACTAGCTATTCATGATTCAACATTTTTGCAAAGACTAGTGACTTCCCACGAAGTGTTCAACAAGTAACAAAACAGGTTTTGTAAAAACAATCGCCATTTATTTATAAGAAGAATTACACATGCTACTGATTTATTTCCTATTTACATACTAATATTCGGGTTCTTAGAAGGAATAATATCAATCTCCTGCTACAACCAAATCATTAAGAAGTTAATAAAATAAAAAGAAATATCGGTGGAGTTTTGTTGTGCGCTTCTAGATTTGTGTGTCATTATTATGAATGGATGTAGTTCGGTGTCATGCTCTTCAAGATTTGCCCCAAACACTTCTTTATTTTTCATTTATATATTGTTGTATTCATCCATGCATTGTTTAATTGATTTCTGTTTTTTTTGCATCAGTACCAATCAACGAAAAATTAGTCAAATTTCAGGTCAGATGTAACTTGGAAGATGAAATAAAGGGTAAAGATGATGTTAGATCCTCATATCAAGGAGAGGTGAGCTTTCTACAGGATGATTCTTGCTACATTTTTTGCAAGGTCTTCATATGGAGAATCTTGTGTCATTCCTTTCTCAAGTACTTTGGATATTGTTATTGTTTGATTTTGAAAATTGCTAAATTCGTCATCCAAGTTTTGTGTCTTGCTTGTCTCATAAACACACATAATGGAACCCTAGAAAAAAACTTTGAGCACATGGATTGAAGGCCTTTACCGTTTCATTAATCTTATAATTGTCTTTAAATTACAATTCATATGCTTTTATTTTATTGGCCCCTCTTATTCCTTGAAAGAGTATTGCAAAAATCTATAAATACTTCATTTTGTTTATACAAAATATAACTCTCTTTTCCTTTAGTTCGGTTTTATGTTAGCCAACATTCTTTACTTACAATTTCTTTTTGGCATGGTCAATTCTCTTTCGCTGCTCGTGGTATTTCCGATCCTGAGTTTTTCACGTAAAATCTACATGTTCTTTCTTATATTTATTTTGGTATTTATCTCACTAGTTCTATTACAAAAATATGTTGGAATTATACGTATGACAATTTCTGGCGAGGTACTTGCACAGGGAGAAAACAAAAGAGAGAAAATAAATTCTATATAGAAGCCAAAATATCCAAATTCTGTATCAATATTCGTTGTACAATTATATATACCGACTTTTATAGCATATTATGTCTTAAGGATAAAATAAATATGTAAATTCTTGATATGGAAAATACTTCCAAATATAAATGGAAAAGTAATTACAAAAAAATAAAGGTAAAGATTTTGTAGATTCGCATGAGCTAAGATGTTCCACATCACTCTTCCCCTATTTCAAAAGGATCAAAGTTGGTTGTCAATTGGGTTGTAACTTCATCAGGTGGGTGATAAGTGTAGATGTCAGACCCATTGAATGTTGACGAGGGGTTCATGTCCGACGACNGATTTCTTTACTGGAACTTTATATGTTGAGTTCATGTTGTCTTTGCTGCCTTCGATATATGATTGCATGATCGACACTTATGGTTCAAATATATTTTATGATGATTAGCAACGTTAGTGATCTAAAGCTGATAGATTCTCTTCCATTTATTCAAACTATTTATTGATAAAGTATGAAATATCCAATTCCATTACCTCCTCACTCATGGAGATGAGATTTCTAAGAAAGAGCTTATTCATGACTCAAGAGGGCCTTGAGGTTGTTTATATAATACAAGATTTGCATAATGGTTATTTGATTAATTTATTTAATTTTGCAGTTATTTTTATTTAGGGGCACTTACAATGCATACCACCCAATTTCTATGTATTTACATATCTAAAGCCTAAACTTTACTCTTTATATTCATACCACCCTAATCTTTCATATCACATCAAACCACCATATTAACTTTTAAATTGTGAAATAAACCTTTTTATGCATAGGAAAGGCGGCATGTATGTTAAAATTGAAGTTTAGGTGTTGGATATGTAAATAGGTAGGAATTTAGTGGTATGCATGTAAATCTTCCAAAATATTTATTTTTCATTAAAAAATCATTATTTTCAAGTTAAGTTCTTATTATTGGATTTCTATTTTCATTAGAATTTATTAATTTTAAAATTTAACCTGTTTTTATTTTATTTTTTAAATGTTGTTCCCTCCTTTTGTAACTTGATGCTTCAACGCTTGTAATTGGAATGATCATCTTATGAATTACATGAAAGCAATCGCCCTATACCGTATTGATTCCTCCTCATCTCTCTCTCTCTCTATCTCTCTCTCTCTCTCTTCTCTCGTCTTCCTATGACCCACTCTCCCTCTTCTTGCATGAACATGTTGCTTGAGACAAGCAGTGTAAATTCCAACATTACCTACACCTTAATCTGGAGAATCACTAACGAGTTCCTCTATTCTTTCACTACACTTTCCCTCTACGAACTGCATATTCCAACATTACCTGCACCTTAATCTGGAGAATCAACAATGAGTTCCTCGATTTTCTCACTACACTTTCCCTCTGCGAACCAAAAAATTGTGTCTCAATTACGGAATTAAACTGAAGTTAAAATCAAGCCTTTCAAGATGAGCAAGGTCTCCTTCTCCATTCATTTGTTTGGTGCAAATTCTTATACTAGCTGATTCTACTGATCTTCTGCTGAATGATTCTCTCAATCCATATGCCATTTTGAGATTATTCTTCTTATTTCATATGAAATGTTGTCATTCCATTCTTTTGTGTAAAGCCATAAAAGCCCTGTGACCAAGTTCAAAGCATGGGATAATGTCAGACACGTGATCGGATCAAAATATTCCAAATATATTTGAGAAAAGCACAAGACAATAGCCAAACTTGACCAGCTCGACAAGATAGCTTGACAAACTCAGCTTTGCTGAATTCGGTCGATTCAATTATAAAGCATATAGAGTATTAGCCCGACCAGCTTGTTAGACAATTCATTTGTCAGTTTGGAAAATTAGCTAGGTAGATAAATGTTGTGGTACATTGAAATAGAATAGAACGATTGATGACGAAGTGAGAAATAGAACGAGAAAATTCACACCAGAAAAAAATACACAAATTTACGTGGTTCGGCAAATTGCCTACATCTACGGAGTTGCATATGATTTTACTAAATGAGAAAATTACACCGTCATTGATCACCTCGACGATTACAAGATTACAAGAAGAACTTTTCACTTCCCCTCTCTCTCTCTACAGGAGATCACACCGAAGAAGAAGAAGAACTGGGGAGAGCACACCTTTAGATTCCTTCTGCCTGCTTGCACCTTTTCAAAACCAATTTCTTCTTTCTGCCTTTGCCGCAAATAAGAACTACTTCTTTTGCCTTTGTCGCAAGCCACAAGCAAGAACTACTTCTATTGTCTTTTCCGTAAACAAGAACTCCGGCTATCTTTTTAGAAAACAAGAAATCCTTCTTCCTGCAATTCAAGAAGAGTCCACAGTTTATTTATTTGCTTGCATTGATGGTGGTGGGGCCAACCGCCTCAAAGAGGTACGCCTCTTCCAAAGTAAGAGGCGGGAACGGTTGGCAATAACAAAAACTGCGGTTTTTTTTACTTAGCTTTGGCAGGAATAGCTATAATCGGGTTCCACCCAATAAATCTTCCACTTGGAGACCGATACACAAACAACATCACTCTTCTCTTCAAACTGGTATCCTCCACCTCTGCAGCTCAAGACCCCTGTCTTCAAGATAAAATGTCAACTGAAGCTGCACACAACTTCAGTTTCTCAAGAGTAACACCCTTTGTCAATATATTAGCAGGGTTCTGACTTTCACAAATTTTCTCAAGCAACAACTATCCGTCATCCAACAATGACCGTATGAAGTGATACTTGGCAAAGAATATGACGCTCTGACTATCGCTATAAAAAATGTCCTTCTGATTCTTCTTGCTCAATTCTTCCAAGAAGCCTTGTAGTTATATCATCTCTTTTGTAGCCTATGACACCGTTATGTACTCAGCTTATGTAGTAGACAACAAAACTGTCTTCTGCAGATTAGAGCCCCGTGATACTGCAGTGCCACCAATAGTATAAATATAACCCGTAGTACTTCTTCTGGTATCAATGTCTCCAGGTAGATCAACATCAACATAGCTTTGTACCTCTGAATTCTTTTCTGAGAAACACAAGCAAGTTTCTAAAGAGTCTCTTAGGTATCTCAAGATCCACTTCACAGCTTCCCAATGTTTCTTTCCATGATTACTCATGTATCTGCTAACAACTCCCACTGCACGGGCAATATCAGGTCTGATGCAAACCATAATATACATAAGTGAACCAATAGCTGAAGCATAAGGAACCTTACTCATGTGATCTCGTTCCTCCCCTGACTTGGGTGACAGATTCTTGCTGAGTTTGAAGTGACTTCCCAAGGGTGTGCCAACTGGTTTGGTCTTATCCATGTTGATCCTGCTAAGTATCTTTTTCACATACTCAGCCTGAGAGAGTCTCAATGTGCCTCTGACTCTATCTCTGACAATTGTCATACTAAGGATTTGCTTTGCCGCTCTCAAATCCTTTATTGCAAGGTGCTCTGACTTCTGCTCCTTCAGATTGTTGATCTCCTCAATACTAGCATTTGCAATAAGCATATCATCCACATACAACAGTAGGATGATATAAGAATCGTCAAAATACCTGACATAGCAACAGTGATCTCTCTGATATCTGTTGTACCATGCACTGTGCATGGAATTATCAAATTTCTTGTACCACTGTCTAGGAGCTTGTTTCATGTCATACAAACTCTTCTTCAATCCACAAACTGACTATTCCTTTCCCTGTACCACGAACTCTTCAGGTTGGTGCATGTAGATGTCTTCTATAAGATCCCCATGAGGAAAGACGGTCTTTATATCTAACTGCTCAAGGAAGAGATCTTCAGTAGCCACCATAGACAGTACTATTCTGATGGTTGTAAGCTTCACCACGGGAGAGAAAATCTCGGAATAATCAATATCATGATTCTACTGAAAACCTTTTACAATAAGCCTAGCCTTGTACCTCTTATTGTCATCGTGCTCAGTCTTCACCCGGTACACCCACCTGTTTTGTAATGCCTTCTTCCCAGATGGAAGTTCTGCCAACTCCTATGTCTGATTTTCTAGCAGAGAATTCATCTCCTCCTTCATGGCAAGCTCCCACTTGCTCGAATTTTTACCTTGCAAGGTTTTTTCCTAACTCTAAGGTTCTCCACCATTTGTCAACAGAATGTAGTTCAAAGTTGGAGAATAGCGCTGTGGAGAACGTCTAGCCTTTTCTGACCTGCGAATTGCCACTGTAGGGGTAGACTGCTCTGAAATTGAGTGTGGAACAATAGGAGTGGATGCATTGGATTCACTCTCCTAGTCACCTGCATCTCTGTCCTACACTGTGACCTCTGGTAAATCATCAAATCTTACCAACTCAGATTCCTGCAGTGCTGTTTTAGAAACTGTATTGCACTTGTCTTTGTACATAACCTTCTCATTGAAAATCACGTTTCTGCTTCTTATGATCTTCTGACCCTGATCATCCCAAAAACGATATCCAAATGTCTCATCTCCATAGCCAATGAAATAACACTTCCTTGACTTAGCCTCAAGCTTATTCCGAGCATCAGGATTAATGAAAGTATAAGAACGACAACCAAAAGTTTTAAGGTGAGAAAATTTTATCTCTTTTCCACGCCAAACTTCTTCAGGTAATTCACAGTTTAATAGAACAGATGACCCCCTATTGATTAAATAAACTGCAGTACTGACCGCTTCTGCCCAGAAAATAGGTGGTAGTCCAGCGTCCAATCTCATGCTTCTAGCCCGCTTATTAATGGTCTTGTTCATGCGCTTTGCAACGTCATTTTGCTGTGGTGTTCCTAGAATGATCTTCTCCATTCTTATTCCTTGAGCTGCACAGTACTCCTTGAACTCACCATCAATGTACTCACCACCATTATCAGACCTCAGACATTTCAGCTTTAAGCATGTCTCTGTCTCAACCATGGTCTTCTAAGTCTTGAGCACACTAAATACATCAAATTTATATTTCAAGAAATAAACCCATACATTTCTGTTATGATCAACAATGAATGTGACATAGTAACGATAGTCTTTAAAAGATGCCACTGGAGGTCCCCACACATTTGTGTGTACAAGATCCAGTTTTCCTGCCTTTGACGTCCTACAACTTTTCAAGAAAATGACCTTCCTCTGCTTCTCCATAATGCAACTCTCACAGATGCCGAGATCAACTGACTTCAGTTCTGACAGCTTACTTCTGGACTGAAGTTCTTTCATACCTCTCTGACTCATGTGGCTAAGTCTACAATGCCACAACTCTGCTGTGTTCTCTGCAACAGTAGTATCAACACTATTAATTAAATTAGTAGTCATATATAACGTATCTATTTTCTTACCCCCGAGCCAGTACCAGTGCTCCTTTAGTAACCTTCCAGGTGCTTTCTAAGAACACTACTGAATGTCTACAGTCATCAAGCTGCCCAACATAAATGAGGTTCTTCTTCAGTTCAAAAATGTGTCTGACTTTTTACAGAGTCCACTTATTCTTGTTTGGAAGTGCAATGTCAATATCTTTCATTCCTACCAAGTTTAAAGCTTCTCCATCTGCCAGATATATTTTCCCAAAGTCACCTGTAACATAATTCCGCATCAATTTTCGATAGAAAGTTGTATGAAAAGAAGCCTCTGAATCCAGTATTCAGTCATCAACAGAACTATGAACTGTCAGCAGTAGTGCATATTGTGATTCTTCAGTCACGACATTTGCACTGTCATTCTCCTTCTTCTTAGGATTTCTGCAGTTTCTCTTTATGTGGTCAGTTTTGCCACAATTCCAACAGGTTACTTGTTTACCAGGCATTGACTTACTCCTGCTTTTATTCTTTGATTTTGATCTTTCCCTATTTGAGTTCTTGTCATGTGATCTCCCTCTGGAATCAACATTTAATACTGAACTCGAACATGAGATCTCACCAGAATCTTTCTTGCGCACCTTCTCAACCAAAATAAAATCACGAATA
>JXCR01096512.1:22479-64573 GCA_002079205.1 Phalaenopsis hybrid cultivar | reverse complement strand
ATTCAGGTGTTGTACAACAGACGTACCTTCCGCCATCTTCAAATTGAATAACTTCTTCATCAGATATACCTTGTTATTCGGCTATGACTTTTTATACATACCTGACATGATTGTCATAAGATCTGTAATTGTCCTCTCCTTGACGATGTTGTGTGCAACAGAACTCGATCGGGTCAATCGAATAACCCCCAGAACCTGTCAATCCAACAGATTTCATTCAGCTTCATCTATCCTTTCAGGTCTTTTCCCTAATAACGGAAGATGAAGTTTCTTCCCCTAGAGGTAATCCTATATCTGTATCCTCCAATAACCAAAATCAATGTTATGAAATTTCTCGATATCTGAAAGATTCACTTCATCTGCAGCCATTGGCTCTGATACCATTTATTGTGATATATTGAAATAGAATAGAACGATCTACGACGAAGTGAAAAATAGAACGAGAAAATTCACATCAGAAAAAAACACACAGATTTACGTGGTTCGACAAATTGTTTATATCCACAGAATTGTAGAGGATTTTATTAATTGAATAAAGTACACCGTCGTCGATCACCTCGACGATTACAAGATTACAAGAACTTTTCACTTCCTCTCTCTCTCTACCGGAGATCACATCGAAGAAGAAGAAGAAGAAGAACTGGGGAGAGCACACCTTGCGATTTCTTCTGCCTGCTTGCACCTTTTCAAAACTAATTTCTTCTTTCTGCCTTTGTCGCAAATGAGAACTACTTCTTCTGCCTTTGCCGCAAGCCACAAGCAAGAACTCCTTATGTTGCCTTTTCCGTAAACAAGAACTCCTGCTATCTTTTTACAAAACAAGAAATCTTTCTTCCTGCAATTCAAGAAGAGTCCACGGTTTCTTTTTTTGCTTGCATTTGTGGTGGTGGGGCCAACTAAAGCAAAGAGGCACGCCTCTTCCAAAGTAAGAGGCGGGAACGGTTGGCAGTAAAAAAAAAGTGCGGTTTTTTGTTTTTTTTNGCAGGAAGACCCCTAAGGCTAGATCTTAACTCCTACGAGAAATACTAGACCTCACGAAAAATGAGGTCAACATCCCCTTACAACAACAATAACAAATTTTTACCCCGCTTAAGTGGGGTTGGCTACATGAATGCTTTTTCTCCATTACGTCCTATTGAGTGTCATATTTTCATTTAATTAGATAATTTTTTATACATTATGCCCAAGGTTTTCTAGGTCTACCTTTGCCTTTCTTAACATAAGTCAAATCTAAAACATCTACTCTCTAAACTTGATCTTCGGATGATGGACCTTTAATGTGACCAAAACATCTCAGACAACTCTCTTTAATTTTGTCTGCCACTGGAGCTGCACCAACCCTATCACGGTTGTATTCATTTCGCATTTTATCTCTAAGCGCAAAGCCCCTTACCATCTAAGCATTCTCATCTCGGCAACACTTTACTTAGTTTTATGCTTCTCTTTTAAAGACCAACATTTTGAGCCATAGAGTATTGTAGGTCACACCAAAACAATAACAACAACAAGTCTTTATCCCACTAAGTGGGGTCATCTACATGAATCCTTTTTCGCCATTGCATCCTATTGAGTGTCATATTTCATTTAATTCTAATCCTTTTAAACGTAGACCATGTGATGATCCAATTAGGAGAGTAGATGTTTAGATTCGACTAATGTTAAGAAAGGCAGAGGTAGACCAAGAAAGACTTGGGAAGGTCTCTCCACCATCTTATAATTTTTTTTTTTTTTCAGTCTAAGCAGTACTTTTCTATCACAAAATAGGCTCTAAGCATTCCTCCACTTCAACCAACCAACTTGAATTCTACTAATAACTTCTCTATCTATATCACCATCACTTTGAACAATATACCAGAGATATCTAAAGCATTCACACATTTGAATGATTTGATCATTCATAGTTACAACTCTGTTACTAGAGCTACTATTACTAAAATTACATTCCATGTATTCAGTTTTAGTGCTACTCAAACGAAGGTCTTTAGACTCTAATGTAGACTTTCATAAATAATTTTTTTCTTGATCTCTTTCTCTAATCTTGTCCACAAGAAGGATATCATCAGCCAAAAGTATACACTAAGATTCATCCTCCTGTAAATGTCCAATAAGAGCATCCATAACTAAAGCAAATGGATATGGGCTTAAAGTCGATCCCTGATGTAATCCAACTGATATGGGAAAAATACATGGTCACTCCTATTCGAACACAAATAGCAGCTATAGTATACAAATCTTTAATGATTGAATGTAAGTCATATCAACACCTTTCTTCTCTAGAAGTCTCCAAAGGATATATCATGGAACCTTATCATAAGCATTTTCTAAATAAGTAAAAATCATATGTAGGTCCTCCTTATTCTCTCTGGACTTGTCCATCAAACCTCTCAATAAATGTATAGCTTCCATAGTAGACCTGCCCGACATAAATCCAAACTGCTTATGAGAAATATTTGTAATACATCTTAACCTATGTTCGATTACCCTCTCCCATAATTAAAGTATGACGCATCAACTTAATTCCTCTATAATTTGCACACTTTTATGCATTCCCTTTGTTCTTAAAAATGGGGACCAAAATACTCTTGTGCCCCCCTGTTTTGTATTTTAGTTTTGTAGATAGTGCTTTGGCGTTGTAACCGTTGTGTTTCTAAACAGAAATCCATTTTATGCAATTTTTTCTGTGACAAGATAAATTATTGTAGTAGGTTTCCTTCTCTCAAAATTAATTGATCTGAAAGCTCATCAGTGAATATGCTTCTTAACTCTTTCTCACATATAAACTTTAGCAACTGTCCTATTTGCTAACAAAGTGCAGTTGCCAAAATAATGTTATTGTAAGTGGGAAGGATAAAAAAAAAGGATCCGATTTGAATGGCTGACAGAGTTTTTAATTAGCTTGTCAACCTTGTATTATAGTCGTAGAAGAGAACTAAATAAGGCGAGGTTCACTTAATGAAAAAAAACAACAGAATCTGACATTACAATGTGGGCCTGTATTAAATCGGATCCTTTTTTTTCTGTGACAAGATATGGGTTAACACTAAACCGTAATCATGATGTAAGCATTGCAATTGGAATAACTGGCGCCACAATGTGGGCCTGTATTAAAAGAGAGAAACAGCTAGAAAATATCCATACCCTGTTCTTCTTTCTAGTTATTCTCTCATGACCATGTTTATTCCCACCATAACCTTGTACTCCTTTTTAATAGAAACCAAGACTCTTCGTCTCACATATTTTCACATACAATTGCCACTTTTTGAAACGTAACTGGCCAAAAAATTGACATTACAGATTCCTCTCTCTCATATCTCCTCTCTCTTAGAGAAAACAAAATATATTATGGCAATGATATGAAAACAAGTAANCATTTTTTGCAAGGTCTTCATATGGAGAATCTTGTGTCATTCCTTTCTCAAGTACTTTGGATATTGTTATTGCTTGATTTTGAAAATTGCTAAGTTCGTCATCCAAGTTTTGTGTCTTGCTTGTCTCATAAACACACATAATGAAGCCCTAGAAAAAAACTTTGAGCACATGGATTGAAGGCCTTTTCCGTTTGATTAATCTTATAATAATCTTTAAATTACAATTCATATGCTTTTATTTTATTGGCCCCTCTTATTCCTTAAAGGAGTATTGCAAAAATCTATAAATACTTCATTTTGTTTATACAGAATATAACTCTCTTTTTCTTTAGTTCGGTTTTATGTTAGCCAACACTCTTTACTTACAATTTCTTTTTTGACATGGTCAATTCTCTTTCGCTGCTCGTGGTATTTATGATCCTGAGTTTTTCACGTAAAATCTACATGTTCTTTCTTGTATTTATTTTGGTATTTATCTCACTAATTTTATTACAAAAATATGTTGGAATTATATGTATGACAATTTCTGGCGAGGTACTTGCAATGGGAGAAAACAAAACAGAGAAAATAAATTCTATATAGAAGCCAAAATATCCAAATTTTGTATCAATATTCGCTGTACAATTATATATACCGACTTGTATAGCATATTATGTCTTAAGGATAAAATAAATCTGTAAATTCTTGATATGGAAAATACTTCCAAATATAAATGGAAAAGTAATAACAAAAAAATAAAGGTAAATATTTTGTAGACTCGCATGAGCTAAGATGTTTCCACATCACTCTTCCCCTATTTCAAAAGGATCCAAACTGGTTGTCAATTGGGTTGTAACTTCATCAGGTGGGTGATAAGTGTAGATGTCGGACTCATTGAATGTTGAAGAGGGATTCATGTCCGACGACAAGGCTATGAAATAAGCATTGTCATTAATTCATGTAGTCACAGGAAATCGTCCAAATTTTTAGGGACTTAATTTGGAATATGTGCAAGGCACGAAGCATTATTTGCTGAGACGCACCATAACCAGATCACTTGGATCAAAAGCCTCATCTTTTATGAAGATTTGCCTCTTGTTTATACTTACTGTTTAATTCTAGCAATTCGGAATGTACATCTTCTAAAATTTTAGCATTGTAGCCATTTTGCCAACAAGAATGTTGTTGCACGTTGATAGAACTGCGAGATCAAAAGTATGGTTTGGTGGCTTAATATAAACTATAGTAAAATGATACTTACTTTTGGAGTTATTTTGCATGAAATTATATGCAAATTCTTCTTGACCCTATGAATTTGTTCCACCATTTTGGATGAGCTTGAGCAAAGCAACGCAACATATTTCCTACAGTGCGGGTTACCACCCCGGTCTGTCCACCCATTTGTGGGTGATACGAAGCTTAATCGGAATTCGTTTTGTAACCTTTTCCATAATTCATGCCAGAGACTAATAAATTTTACATCTCTATTCAAAGTAATGCTACGAGATAGCTCAAGAAGACACTATTTCATGGAAGAATAACTGAGCGATGTGAAGCATGTTAGAAGTCTTCTTGTAAGCAATGAAATGTGCATTTTTGAGAATCTGTCCACTACTACCATAATAGAATCAATATCTCGTTTATTTCGCAATAAACCCAAAACAAAGTCCATACTTTCATCTTCCCATATGGAATTCAGGACCGATAATGGTAAATTAATCTTGTATTTTGAGATGTCTCTTTGTAAGTTTGACATATATGACACTTTTCAACATTGCGTATAACGTCACGTCGTCAGTGCTACCAAAAAAGCATGGACTACAACAAAGCCAAAGTCTTTTTGCACCCTACACGGCCTCCTATACTGCCAGCCTGCACTTCCTTATACAATTGCAAGCATAAAGAGGTATTCATAATACATAACTGGTTACCTCAAAAGAGATAGCCATGGAGAATGGAATATTCTCCATTCAATTTAGAAGAGTGGCATTTATTACATGGATCAGAAAAATCAGCATCGACACTGTATAGTTCTTGCAAAGATTCCAAACTTGTAATTTGTGTTTTTAAGGTTGTCAGAAGTGCTAACTTTCGACTGAGAGCATCAACAACCTTGTTTTGTAAATCGGCTTTGTGTTTAAACACAAAACTAAACTTTTGCAAGAATAAAACCCAACGAGTGCGGATCCTACTCAATGATTTTTGAGAATTGAGGTATTGTAAAGATTGATGGTCAATGCATAAAAGAAAATCCTGATGTAGAGGATAATTTTCCCATTGTTTTAAGACATGAACCACTACATACAATTTGTGTTCGTAGGATGGCCACTTTTGCCTTGCTGGTCTTAGTTTTTCACTAAAAATGCAATGGGCCGCCATTCTTTAGAAATAACAGCTCCAATGCCAATAGAAGAAGCATCAACATCCACATGAAATGGTTCGTCAAAGTTCGGTAAGGCTAAAACTGGAGCTGTTATTAAAGCTGTCTTAATAGTTCCAAAACTGTGTTGTTGTTCACCTCACTAATGAAATGTTTTATTTTTCAAGCAATCAATAATTGGTGCGAGAATACTACTGAAACCTTTAATAAAACAACGATAAAATTTTGTCAAATCATGAAAACAGCGCACCTCAGATAAAGATGACAAAATTGGCCAATCTTTAATGGATGAAACCTTTTTGGAGCCCATTTGTACCCCTTTTGCTGAAATCACATAGCTCAAATAATGAACACTCGGTAAAGCAAATTCATTCTTTGATGTAATGAGGTAAATTTTATGAGACCGAAGAACCATAAAGATTGAATAAATGTGTTGCATGTTCTCTTCAAAAGATTTGCTATATGCTGATATTTCATGAAAGTAAATGACACATAAAACATTTAAAAATAGCTTGAGTATCTCGTTGATGAGCCTCATAAAAGTGCTAGGTGCATTGCATAACCCAAACGACATCACATTCCACTCTTAAAGGCTCTCATGACTTTTGAAGGTGGTCTTCCATTCATCTCCCAACCTAATGCGAATTTGGTGATAATTGCAACGAAGACCCAACTGGGAAAATATTGTACCGCCAGATAGTTCATCTAACATATCTTCTAAGTAATAATCAGAAAGTGATATTGGACAGTGATTTTATTAATTGCATTGCTATCCACACACATTCGTAATTGACCATCTTTCTTTGGCGCCAATAATACTGGAATATTGCAAAGGGCCCATACTGTGCTGAATGAATTGTTTTTCTAACAATTCATTGACTATACCTTGTAAAATCTGATGTTCTTTTGAACTCATTGTGTAATGTGGGAGGTTGGGCAGAGAGGCATTTGAAACATGGTTAATCTAATGTTGAATGGGACGTATAAGTGGCAACATGGACGGTAATTCAGTGGGCCCTATCCTTGAATTACTCAAGTAAATCTTATAATTCTTTGGCTTTGCTATCGTTGACTCCCTGTTACTTTCGTTCACTATAAGAGCTAAAAAAATAGCTGATTCTTTTAAGGAATTTAAGTCGTTAGTCTAGAAATTGCACATCTTTTCGGTTTTTCATGGTTGTTGGTAGTATGTAAAATGTTGTGTTGAAAGTACCTAAAGTATCTTTCCCTTTCATTCAAAAGAGCAGACATTAGGACGACATTCATTTAGTGCTCCTATATGGAACTACCAAGGTCGACCGATAATTAAATAACAAACATCCATGTCTAAACATCACAAAGTACCTCACAAACAACATATTTCCCAATGGAGAATGTGACATGATAAATATCCGTAACTAAGACATCAATACCTCGTTTCACCCAACTAATCTTGTATGATTTATGATGCTTACTAGTTTTGAGATTGAGAGCCTGTACCACAAAGTTAGAGATGATATTTTCAGTGTATCCACCATCAACAAGTAGATCACACACTTTTCCATTAATCATACACTTGGTTCGAAAGATTGCATGACGTTGTGAATGGATTGGTTGACAAGTTGTAATCAATAGTTTTTCTTAGACAGAAATAAGGGGTTCTTCTTCATCCTCATGAAGTTCTTCCACCTCTTTCTTTTCTTCAAAATTTTCCTGATCTCCCTCATTTTNAGACCCCTAAGGCTAGATCCTAACTCCTACGAGAAAAACTAGACCTCACGAAAATTGAGGTCAACACCAGCTATAGCCAAAGAATTTTTGGAGTGATATTTATTTGGATTCGGATCGCCATTAGTAGGTTTTGAAGTTTCTTTGGTTAAATACTCAATTTTGTCTCTCTCATCAATCTTAAATTTCATGGATTGAGCCCAATATAGATAGTTATGACTGTTGAGTTTTATAACCTGTGAGATAAGAAGGTGCATTATGCAGATAATACTCGGTGGATACAGGCCTGAGAGGATCTGTAGGGTGAGGTGATATGATTTTGAAATTACTGGAACCGATTGATGTGATTGGATTTCTCTCAACTCCAGACATCATTGCTGCGATATGACATCCTCAGAATTTGAGAAACGACACATTGTGCAGTGGCTACTTACATGGAGAAGGAAGACTGATTCTCTTACACGCTTAGCCTGCTGCTCTCAAACCGCTTGGTCTATAGCTCGTGAGTCTTGTCTCTCACGACCTTCTCTGGTGTCGGCAACAGGATTTGAACTTGCACAATCTAGTAACATTTCCTAACGCAAAATCCACGACTGCTTCTGGAACTAATCTTCTCTGGCGCAGGAGGAGGGCACGATCCAGTGCATAAGTGATGTTCGCGGGTAGAAGTGTTTCAAGCGCAACAGTGAAAGACGACACGACTTGATGCGGAACTTACAGATGTATGATACCACCAAAGGTTTCAATCGCAATTTTGAGGCGAATCTTGGCGCTGGTTCCATGTAGTTTTTTGAAGTGAGAATAATTATTTCCCCTCAATTTCGTAAGAAATGATTACAAGATAAATAAAGGAGGATGATGCACATATTACGAGAAATATGAAATCAGTCATACCTTATGATAATAGAAGTAAACAAGAATTATAGCATACCAAGGATACTAATTTCTGAAAATAAAAATTACGAATATTCGAAGATATAAAATCTCTCTAAAATTTCAATAAAAAGAAATAAAGGTTAATGTTGTTTAAGAAATCATGTTTAAGTTTATGAACATATTTTATTTCTTCGTTTGTTGTAAGATAGAATAGTCTTAGGATGATGTATGATATGAAATATCATGCAACAATTAATAAATAAATAAAATAAAGATTTGGTGTAATTAAAGTTAATATGTATGCGATAGGACCATTGATTGTTAGCAATTTAATATAAATCTTTAGCTAATAAAAATTTAATTTTGAATTTATTGTTGGTAGTAGACATTTATTATCTGTTTTATGATTATGTCCATTCATGATTTATGCACATTGCATATTATTTGTGAGTATTTGGTTGTGTTAGATTTATTTAATTTGTTCAGCCTAATAAATCACTAGATTATTATAATTGATTTTATAGAAAAAGATAAAAAAATTGTGACTATGTATAAAATCAGGCTTAATTGATGATCATATTTTGTTTATAGTCATCACAAGATAAAGAATTATTGAGATGATGTATCAAATGAAATTTGTATTATGTAAGAATTTTGATGTGTATAGATGCTTTATAGACATACGCAAAAAAAAGAAGTTATGTTTTGAATTGTTTCCACTTAGGATTTGTTCAACTTATCTAGATAAACAGCTTATCCTGGCTAGCTGTTTTGTTTGTGCGTTTAGAAAATAGCTGATTTTAGATAAATGACCATCTGCCTCTTTTCTGGATAAGCTGTTTGGCTGTTTTTTGTGCGTTTGAAAAACAACTAATTTGCAGATTTTTCTGGATAAATGACCAATCAGACACACAACAATTGTGTTGTTTTGCTACAAAACTACAATAGCTACACATTAGATATTTCAGAAACAATAAAACTCCTTCATAACTGTAAAAAAAAAATATACACCTCATTTAATAGTGAGTACCAAGAAATCTAAAAAAAGAAGAAATAACATGTTAAAAATTACAAGTAAAAGATTCACAATATTTATTTTAAAATGCAGAAGCATGTCACGAGAAACGTTGTCCGGTTGGGACACCGTAGAACCCCAAGCAACATTATCGGTTGGGATACCGTTGAACCTTGAGCGACATTCTCCGATTGGGATATCGTCGAATCTCGAGCAACATTTTCTTTTGGGATACTTTAGAATTGACTGGACTGTCTACCCACCTGAAGAGCTTAGTCGTCAGGTCCGTCTGCCTACTGCGGGGAACTGTAGAACTGCCGCCTGTAGCTATGTGGTTTGTGCGTCTTGAGTAACAAAGAAGACAGTCCGCTGTGGCATAACACTCGTCCGGAGTTCCTCGAAAACCTGAAGCTCATCGTCCTACAATTATTAAAGAGAAAAAACGTCAGTCGTAAGATCAGATAAATTAAAATAAAATTGAAAATTGAAAATAAGAAACAATATTGAATAAAGAAATGAAAATTTGATTAGAAAAAAATAGTAGACGTGAGTACTCCGAGAGCCCATAAAGGCCAAAGTCTCATCATGTATCTCAGAAGCTCACGAAAAAAATAAAGATGAAACATAAAATAGAAGAACACAGAAAAAAGGCTGGTGTGAGGGCTCAGATAACTCTCCGTGCCAACCAACGAATCTGTCACTACAATATGATAGTTGATCTCGTAGAGAAATGAGTTATTGGTTGCCTTTAACTCACATATAATCAGCCTCCTATGTGTTACATGTCCCAACCACCAAAAAAGACCATCCAGAGTAGCCTAAAAACCTGCTAACTCAAAAAGAAGAGAGGTATTTGGGTGCCTTCACGGTGCTTATACACAAAAAGGCCATCCAAAAATACCTCATAACCTGATGCATCCAGAAGAAGAAAGCTACTCGGTTGCCTTCATTTGGGATTTAACATGCAACACGAACACACAATGAGAAATAGGCCATCCAAAAGAACTCATAAGGTCTGGAATCTCATCATCTACCTCACAAGCCCACCAAAAAAAGAAAGAATAAAAACATACAAAACTCAGACATAAAATAAACAAAAGGCAATCTCATTAAAGTTTCAAATCCAAAAATATCCGTGATACAATTGAGATACAATAAAAATAGAAGTTCTTAAATTAACAAGTCAAGTCCATTCAAGATTCAAAAATTTCATATGCTATCTGCTCTTTCAACGTTGCCATCTCCGATGCACCTTCGCTCTCGTTTGTCGGCAACTTGTGATTCCATTTCTAGCTGTGGTATGGACAGTCTGACATGGAATTCGAATGCTTTTGGCGGGAGCTAATCATCTTATGCGAGAGTGAAGTCTACATCCAATCTAGAGGGGTGTCGTCGAATGTAGCTAATCATATATGTTATTGTTCTTGTACAAATCATAGTAAAACATGTACAATATCATATAATATCATGCTAGTAAAAATATTCAAAATAGTCAAATTTCGTAGTAGACGGGAGTCATCTCCCTCATTTTATCAACACTTTTATCATATCATATTCACCTCTTATAACTTCTAATCCGTATTAGGTTTGCACCAATAAACCATTTAAAGGAAAGCCCATCGGTTCAACTGAATCATAATAGCTAGCCTTTCTTGTGTATATACACATTTCATAACACTCATAACATGTTTGACCAACTGTATTATACTCAATATATGGCTCATTATACCAAACACTGTGTATGTATAGCTTGTATGTAAAGCAAAATATTAAAGTCCATAGTAGTAAATGTATACATGAGATCATATGCACTAATCGAAACAAAAGTTGTAGGTAAAACCTGTTGTAATGATACTTGTGCCAATATTTCATAATATTTCATTTTAATTATATTTTAGTGAAGTTTATATAACTCAAATTTGGAAATATGCCTCAAATATAAGAAATACCCAGTAAATATTCAATATGCTTATTTTAAAATATGCAGAATGGCTAGGGACAACAACATATTGGAAATAATATGGTGAAAACCAAAATATTGAGATATTCTTGTTTTTGCGTGCTTTGGACATATAAAAATAAGAGAAACATAGAAAAACAAAGTCATTGAAAATAGAGGCAGGGTAACGGTAATCTACTTTGTGCAATCAACTTTTCTAACTAGCTGTAGGATGACAACCATGCCAGGACCCCAAAAAACATTATTCTCTCTCTCTCTCTCTCTCTCTCTCTCTGTTTGTTTTTCTCCTAAATTTCCAAATGCTCTCTTCGGTTTNTCTTGTTTTTGCATGCTTTGGACATATAAAAATAAGAGAAACATAGAAAAACAAAGTCATTGAAAATAGAGGGTAATCTACTTTGTGCAATCAACTTTTCTAACGAGCTGTAGGATGAAAACCATGCCAGGACCCCAAAAAACATTATTCTTTCTCTCTCTCTGTTTTTCTCCTAAATTTCCAAATGCTATCTTGGGTCAGGTAAAACAAGCCATGGGAAGATTTTGTACGGGGCAAATTGGTGGAATTCATGTCAAAATAATTGCCATGGTATAGTTGTAATTATGCAAATTGTTTGGACTAAATTAAAATGTATTTAAATCTTTTTATATTTTGAAATTAAGAGTCCAAAAATTATGAAAAACTAGTTATTAAAATAGGTTATTATTTCTAGGATGCTTTGGTGAAAACAANGGTGGAATTCATGTCAAAATAATTGCCATGGTATAGTTGTAATTATGCAAATTGTTTGGACTAAATTAAAATATGTATTTAAATTTTTTTATATTTTGAAATTAAGAGTTCCAAAAATTATGAAAAACTAGCTATTAAAATAGGTTATTATTTCTAGGATTCTTTGGTGAAAACGGTTTGCAAATTAGATGTTTACTGGCTCAAAAAAATAAGTTTGTTTCTTCACTTGTGTATTTCTTAAGAAATTATTATTGTATTATTAATCTTTTATTTTTAAATTTATAGTTCTCAGAAAAATATAGAAAAATCATGTTAATAAGAGTTCATCATTCTATGCGTTGTGGTGAAGATTTGTAAATGAGACTCATAACGATCTTAAAAAAATTATCCAAAGCTTATAAATTAAAGTTTTCTTTTTTATGTTTTCAGAGTATTTATTTATTATTTTTGAACCAATTATTTAAAAAAATTTACTAAAAACCAAAATAACGTGAAAATTTATTTTAATAGACATATTAAAGTATTTGTTAATATCGGCGATAAAAATTTGGGTGTGGTGATTCGCCCGTAGGAAGCTGTCGGTCGTCGGAATTGAAATCTCGTCGTCCGCTTCGGAAGAACGTTTTAATTTACATATAGATTTATGTTTATAAAAATATGAAATCAAACCGATCTCATAATTTTCACAGTTTAAATGAAAGAACACTCTACTTCAAACTCTGTATTTATCCCGATGGATAAACACAAAACTTGAGGATGAGGTTCGATCAAATAAACTAAGAATTATATGACGTTCGTTTGGTCTGCGAAATCGTTTTATTTGCCGACAAATTTTCTTATTTAATATGAAAAGTTAAATAGGGTTTATTTTAAGTTGGGTTCAGAAATGCTTCCTATAAGGGCAAACCCCTATAGTTAATTACATCTTAAATGACCGAAGTCTCTTAAGAATACTCTTGATAAAAATCAGGAAAAATTATCTTCAATGACTTAAAAAAGATTGGACTTTTCAACGAAATCAGACAAAGATGTGTAAAAAGGGAATGACTCAAATTTGGAATATTTATTACAAAATCCAAAAGAAGAAGAACTAGGGGATATCACAGATCCAGAGGAGAACCTCGGTGACTTCTCAGTGTACCCTATGGTTTGGCTTCAGTTTTGAGAAGAAATATTCAAGTGTTTTATCCTGCCAATTTTATCTATTTAGGGCTTACATTCGTGGCCTGAAAGATATGAGGATTTAGGTCGTAACGAATGACAACCTCGGAATTTAGGTCGTAACGAGTTAGGGCTTAGATTGTACAGCAGAGCTATACAAATGCCTAAAAAAAAGGTTGAGGATTTATGTTGCGCTAGGCGAACAACCTCGAAATTCTATGGACTGTTGTTTTAATTTTTAGGAAAGGAATAGTTTAGCTGGGGAAGACATGTTCTACTGTTGAAGATGGTCGTGCTGCCCACCGCGCTAGTTCCAAGCTCCTTGTCGTGACGAGTTTAAGTTTTCTAGGGTGTCAGGTTTTAATGTCAAATTCAGCGACCCTATGGTTGTAGTTTTTCAGATATTTTATAAGAAACATGTGAAGTTGTATAGTATATAACATAAGAGTAGAATATGTAGCACAGGACAAACAGTAGAGAGAACAGTACAACATGCGGTGTAAAAGAAAAGTAAGAGGTACAGTAGGTAGATGATTTGGAAGAAAGTAACATGTTGTAAACACAAAGCAAATCTGTATACCTAGGAGATCCGCAGTTCTTTAGGTGTAATTGATGCAATCATGTACGAGCAACAAAATTTGAGGAAGCAGACTGAAATGCTTTATATAAACGAAAACAAAGAAATATCATCCAAAAATCTCGAGAAAGATCGTCAAAAGATTCACGACAAGAGAAATGCGAGGAAATCAACGAATCGACAAATCGATTAACATCGTAGAAAACACGAGAAAATCCCGAAAAGAGACCACGAGTGTTTTGTCCAAAAAATTCAAAAAAAACATATGAATAAGTCCGAAAAGACGGGGACTGCAAGCACTCGGGTCGGGGCTAGGCTCAACTATATATTAGTACTCGAAGGTCGTCGAAGGCTACTCGGTCACCCGGATGTACAAAACCCGTCACTCAACTAGAAGGGTGCCTATCGAACCTAACTCAGGAGGGCTCCTTAGCCTAAACAGGTGATCAACAGGTGAACAACCGATGTTTAAAATGTATTTAAAATTTATATTTTCAGCATGCACATAAGTTTCAAACATGCAAAAAGTGGGCTATATCAATTTTGTTTGTAGCGAAAAATGTATTTTTGTTTTAGAAAAAGATATATTGTTCTTATCAAACTTATTTTTATCAATTTTGAAAAGTAGTTGTCCATGAGTCGATCGCGCTGTTGGGCATAATGTTACTAACAACCTAAGAAGGTTCGAGTCAACTCTCGCTAGTCTTATGTCGGTGAATGATACTGTCATCCTACACCTCAACGGGTTCCTGAATTGGATCCTGATGGGTTCCTGAATTGGATCCCGATGTCGTAGGATGACATATCATTTTGCTCTATCTCTGGTGAGTCTTTGTCATCACCGCCCTAAGCACCAAAACAAAATCGACCTACTTGCGACCTTGCTTGATTGTTTCACGTATAACAAAAGCTTATACGTGGACACTTATGTATCGGACATAAGCATAAAAAATCGAACCAAGAAACAAAGAAAAAAAGAACAAAAATGGGGTGAGAGAGAGGGGGGACTGATCCACCTAAAACATTGAAAAGTACGGAGGATGAATCAACTTTCAAAACTCATGACGAAAGAGACCTAAAAATGAAGACCCGAAGATCCTTAAATCAATCTGAAAGGATATCACTTTCTCACATTTTTATAAATGGCTTAACCCGAGTCAATGACCTCCTAACACTGATATTCAAACCCCAAAGTTAAATTTTATGAAATCAAGTCGTCTCAGCCAAACATTCTCCCAAGATAAAATTCGGAAATCTCCCAAATTTCATAAATCAAGCAAAACCACCACTAGTATTTCCAAACCCACACAAAAATCAGATCTTCTAACTTCCAAATTAATCAATAGCTTCATATATCAAATAAGCATAAAATCTTCCCATAGAACCAGAGAAATGCTCACGGCCGGGGTCAATAGAGGGGGGTATAGCCACCATGGATTTCGGCTAAGTCCACCAACAGAACAAGACACTCATGGCTAAGTTAAGAAACAGGGCCAAAAGAGGGTAGAGGGTCACGAGTAAGGCCAACAAAAGCACAGACGAGCTCCAAATTAGCTCACGGGTAGGAGCCAAAACAAACCAAACCAAATTCCATATAAGAAGCTCACGACCGCAGATGGCAAGCGGGAACCCAACACAACACAAATCCACGGGTGGGGGACAAAAAGGAAGCAGACCTATGCCTACTGATCTCACGGTTAGAGGGCAAAACCGACCACAAGGGCAGTGCCCACTGAACAAGGCTCACGACCAAAGTAAGGGAAAATCAGCCCAAGCACAAGAAAGGCTCATGGCTAAGGCAACCCAAATCAATTCCATGAGGATTTTTGATATACATAAGAGTACAAAATATAACCATAATTTTGGGATGATAAATTTGATCTGCCAACAATCATCCAAGTAATTCGAGCCCAACAAGAAGGATCAAATCAAATTAAACAACCCTCAATATGTCTCACGGGTAAGAGTAGGGGACAGCTCAGGATAGCCACCAAGGCTCACAAATAGGAACAACACAAAAAAAACACAAGCCAGACCTTCGGGTAAGGGCCTAAGATAAGCCAAACCGAGCCCCCAGCCAACCCTTGGGTAGAGACAGAAGCAAGCACAGAGCAACCACCAAGACTTTCGAGTTGGGACAAGTATAAAGCCTAAACATAGGCTCTCAGGTAGGAGCTAAACTGGCAAACTAAGCCCCCAAACAAAGCCAAAACAAACCCCTCAGGGTCCATAAATGAAGTTCAAACAATTAGGACAAAGCCTTAACCAAAACCAAAAGCCAAGTCTCAACAAAGCTCAACCTCCATCCTTCCAAAGTGAAAACCGAGCTCTAATAGAGACCAAAACCAACTTTTGAAGGCCAAAAATGAAACCATACTAACAAATCCACACCGAGCCACCTCATAATGAAACCGGGCACCAATAGAGGTCAAAACCCAACCATAGTAAAGGTTCAAAACACATGCCATCCAAGGGTTAAAGAATACCCATATGCCCTTGAAACATCAAAATATGGAGCCAAAATATGTTTTAAACTGTAACAGTAGCATGAAAAATATTTTAAGCTATCAATATAATTGTTCTAAGTATGAAAGATGTTCCCTTCCCTTTCGAGGAGCCAAATCAAACTATCAAAGCAGGATATAAAACACTTCCAAGTGAAATAGATTTTCTCACAACATGTATTTCAAGTAAGGAAGAGCTACAAGGAGCCAAACCGAGCCGCAGCTAAAGCTCAAACCCAACCACAACAAAAGCTAGAAAACCTTCTCATTCCTTCAAAAAATCAAAACATAGGGCCACCACGCGTTTCGAACAAGAACAGTTGTAGAACTTTCCCCAATCAAGATGAATTTCTTCATAGCATGCATTTTTAAGCCAAAAAGGAATTTAAGATGCTAAAACCGAGTCTTCCACATACGTGAAAGACCAAATAAACCTTCCAATGTTTCATGCTAGATAAGAATAAATGAAAAGCTTCATGATACATATCCGAACATGCTTGCAAGAGGAGCTAACATTGCCTCAAAGCCACGTTTCAACCCTTCTAATTGCTTCCAATAGAAATATGCTACAATAAATAGAAACATCACATAGCTTCACCACTTTAAACAAGTAATCAAGTTTAACTCCTAGAACATGCTCACATTTCCATTTCTAGATGCTTGAGTAACAAATATTTAAAAAATATAGGTGCAATATCACCCTAGCATGCTATACCATCCACAACACTAAGCTCAAAGGCTCGGCAGAGGGACAACCGAAAAGAAGCAAGGCACGGGAGTGGGGAAGAAGGTACCTCTTTGCAGCAAAAAGCAACACAGAAATCTTAAAAACACTCCTTAGCTTCAATCGTTCCTCCAACGGTAAGAGGAAGCCAACCCAAGTAGAAAAAAAACTAAAGAAGCAAGTGAGAAAAGAAAATAGCAGAGTTTTCCCTCTCTATAAGAGATTTTTCTCTGCCTACTGAACTGCTCTAAGTAGAGCTTAATATAGACGGGAGAAGGAGAAGGAGCGATCGAAAGATTGTATACGGTTCGAGGAATCAAATGGAGCAGACGCTCCATGCGGGCGGCTCGAGAAGCAGAGGGTAAGATCGTCGCAGGGGATAGGATCCACGACAATGATAAGGGAATGAGTCGTCTGCGAGATTGTCTCGCGTGTGAGAGGGACGAGCGCGGGAATCCAGCTGCACAGACGGGCGAGAGACGGACCGAGCGAACGAGCCACGTTAGGGCTGAGGCCCGCGGGTTCGAGAGAAAGAAGGGAGGAGGGGGAAAGATAGATTTAGGTTTAGGGATTAATAAATATTATTAATTATAGTGATAATAATAATAAAATATTATTTATTATTATAATTAACACTTAAATGTGTATTTTTCTCCAAGACGTGCCGTCGCAATGAAACAAACGTTCCCTCTAGGCAAAATCAATGTTCCAGACGCATCGGCACAGTCTGTTTTGTCATCCGGAGTCGTTTAGATGACATCGTCGACGATTGGGACGAAAATGCGTCACGACCCGAATCACGTCAAAAACTCGGCCCGAATTTGATTAAACAGGACGGCGAAGAGCGCGGCGGCGCCAAATCAACGGGTACAGTCAATCCTAAGGTCGACAGTCTTATAGGAATACTCCCTGAGTTCCTTCATTGTAGCCTTATCTGCTAAGCAATAGCGGTCAAAACTACTATATGGAACGTCAAGTTGAGCGAAGAAAAGTTCAGAATTGCTAACCGGGAGGGTTCCTTCACTAGTTTTCAAGGAGTAGTCGACAGAAAGGTCCTATGGCTAGATTCTAGGTNAAAATATTATTTATTATTATAATTAACACTTAAATGTGTATTTTTCTCCAAGACGTGCCGTCGCAATGAAACGAACGTCCCCTCTAGGCAAAATCGATGTTCCGGACGCATCGGCGCAGTCTGTTTCGTCATCCGGAGTCGTTTAGATGACCTCGTCGACGATTGGGACGAAAACGCGTCGCGTCTCGAACCACGTCAAAAACTCGGCTCAAATTCGATTAAACAGGACGGCGAAGAGTGCGGCGGCGCCAAATCAACGAGTACAGTCAATCCTAAGACCGGCAGTCCTATAGGAATACTCCCTGAGTTCCTTTAGAGTAGCCTTACCTGCTAAGCAATAGTGGTCAAAACTACTATATGGAACGTCAAGTCGAGCGAAGAAAAATTCAGAATTGCTAACGGGGAGGGCTCTTTCACTAGTTTTCTAGGAGTAATCGACAGAAAGGTCCTACGACTAGATTCTAGGCTACTAAGGAGGGGAAAATTGCACCTCGATCGAAAGCGATGTCAAGAATGATATTTACATCAATATAAGAATGTAAATATGAAATATATAAATATGTACAAATTTTATGCTATGTATGTATATCCAACCAAACATTTATTCAGATGGCCCGCCACTACATTACGTTGCATGCATTATATTTCACGTAAACAATAACCTGTGCAGCTATTGGAAACAACTTCTAAATTAATAAATTCAATTGACTTTCAATTTCAAGATGGAGAAAATTGTTAAAAAATTATCTCATGATTTTCTTATAGAGGGTTATTTATAAAAATGCCACTCTAATCCCAGCTTTTTTAGAGTTTGTTTGGTTACATCTAGGATTTAAATTTTAATTTAATAAAGCTGAAAATTGTGAATCGGTTAAATCAATTCTTGGTTGGATTTAATAAATCTGAATTTAAACCGAATCAAATGTAAAGTTGGGCTAACTAAATTTGAAAATTCATAAATCTATAACTCTTTACATTTTATTGTTTGACTGGATTTAGTTAANGGGGGCAAAGAGTGGTATTCTTGGACTCTTTTGCATCTTTTTTTTCCACACAACCCAAAGTTTATAAGTAGGATGAACGGAAGAGTTCCCTTTTACATGGGGGTTGAGAGAGAGAGAGACTTCGACCTTTTACACCTGCCAAGAGTCCTCTATTTACAAAAGAGGATAATAGAGAAACATAATATTTGAAAAATGCCCTTGCTTTAAGGAGTGCAGTGCAAGGTATTTTGGTCTTTTTATCATTCTGAAGCATTAGAGTACATCGATGATTGGGCTGGCTGGAGCTGGGTGGCCAACCCATGGAGGCCAACCCAAGGAGGCCGACCCGAGGGGCTGGGTGGTTGATCTGAGGAGCTGGTGGCCAACTTGATGAGTTAGGTGGTCGATCTACGGAGCAGATGGCCGACCCGAGGAGTTTGGTGTCCGACCTGAGGGGGACGACCAGCTGGAGCAAGGTGGTTTACCAAAAGGGGGAATCTTTGTTTGTGCGACTCCGAAGACGACTTATCCTGGCTCGGCAAGGTGGCATTTTCCGGACAATACAGATCCTTTTTGCTTTCCTAATATTTTACCACGCTAGTGGTCCTCTATGACTTGATTTAAATTAAATAAGGCCTAAAAGTTGGTCTCAAAGTCGTAAAACTTACCATAACCCCTAAAAAATAACAGGAAAATGAAGAAAATTAAATCTCATAAAACCTATTGAAGCTCTTACTAATCCTACAAACCACTTATTTTTTTGATTTGCTCTCATTTTTCTCTAAAAATGATAGTTCTTCTTTGAGTACATTTTATAGATTGGGTATAAGAAGTTGTGGATTAAGAGGGGCTAAAGTGTAATAGAAAATTAATGGAGGATACAGCTGAAAAAAAAAACCACAATGGTGTGGGAGAGTTGAAAGTGTAGCAGAAAAAGATCAGAAGTGGAAAAGTGAGAATGTCGGAGTAAGTTTAAATATTCAAGAAGCAAAGACCTCTTTCCTTTCGGGAGACCTGCAGAAAAATTATGTTTGCTTTCTCTGTTAACATTTTGATACATCTCTCCACAATTTGAAGATTTAGACACTTATCTTCATCACATCCAACCTGCCACATTTCAAATAACCAATACAGCTTGATTCTGAGAACCTATCTTTTAGAAAATTTTTCCTTAATTGAATGGCTGTTGCTGGTAGGTGTCCTTCTGACCCTTGCCAGCAGATGTGTCTTTATTGGTTTACTCTGCAATAAGTCAAACTGTTAAGTGTTATGGAGAATAGCAATCTAACAAATTATTATCATCATATTTTGTTATTTTTTATGTTATGTTTCAAGTTGGACATTAAATTTGGATTTATTTGCCAAATAATGACGTATCACATAAGTAAAATATGAATCTTTCCTTTGTAATGCTTAGCAAGAATGCTGTTATGCGTGATTCTTGAGTTATGCTTATTGTTCTCGNAAGGCAGGAAATAGGGCCAAAAGAGGCTCACGACTAAGGCAGGAAACAAAGCCAAGAGAGGCTCACGGCCAAGGCAACCCAAGGCACAAGAAAGGCTCGCGGCCAAGGCAACCCAAGTCACAAGACGAACCCGAATCAATTCCACGAGGATCTTTGATATACATAAGATAGTACAAAATATAACCATAATTTTGGGATAATAAATTTGATCCACCAACAATCATCCAAATAATTCCAGCCTAACAAGGATGACCAAATCAAATTAAACAACCCTCAATAGGTCTCACGGGTAGGAGTAGGAAACCACCCGGCAACTCTCGAATAAGGACGGCACAAACCACAAACCAGGCCTTCGGGTAAGGGCTTAAAATTGAGTCAAACCGAGCTCCTCAACTAACGCCAAAAACCACAGCCAGCAAATGGCCGAAATCGAGTCCAGCAAAAGCCAAAACCGAGCCCAGTAGGTGTCAAAGCCAAACCAAATGACCTACCAACAAGCTCACGGGTAGGACTAAGAACAAACCAAATCAAGCCCCTNTGTCCAGTAAGACCATCCATAACTAAAGCGAAAAGATATGGGCTTAAAGTCGATCCCTGATGTAAACCAACAAAAATAGGNTTATTGGGGGTGATCAAAGTAATTTTGTTCTCGGATTGAATAAATGATTAGAAAGTCTTAAAGAAATTATTTCCAAGGATTAAATCAGGGCCATTGTCGGAGCTATACCATAATTTATGTATTTTAAGAAAGCTAGATTGAATTATAAGAAATTCGTCAGTCCAATATTCATTTATGGTAAAGATACCATTAAATGTTTCGAGTAATAATTCTTCGGAATGAATTGATATTTGTGGTGGATTCATAAATTTTTTACATACGATGATATCGCTACCTGTATCACATAAAACATGTATTGGAATAAGTTCGTATGTATGGACATATAATTTGATAGTAATATTACTACGAAACCACATTCCGTGGTAAGGTATAATTATCTATATTGACAGTTTTATGTGTAAATATTATAGTATGTTGTTGGAGAAAATTCATTTCTACTAATATACGATTTAAATTTTTGTCATCAGTTAGGAATTATTAGCCATAAAGAAAGCTATGAAATATTCTTAAATGAAACATTTTTAATTAGAGCTGACAATAAAACAACTATTCATTCATTGAAGAAAAAATCGCAAATTCGTTACCTAATAAAAGACTACTTAGATGACAAAGCTGGTTCTCTGCTTATACTTTTGATTTAGAATATGTAGAAGGAAATAAAAATGTTCTAGCTGATATTCTAACACGGAAATTATGTAGGAAATAAATATGAATATTTAAAGTATGAAAACTTATGATATATCCGACGAAACTGAAGATAAGCCCAATCCAGACATAATGAAAAGGAATTATTAGAACTATCATTAATGAAATATTTTTAAATGAAATATTCTTAAACTATTGTATTAATGAAAAGAAATTATTAGCCATAATAAAAGCTATTAAAAAATCTGAAATATTCTTAAATGAACTTTTGTAATTAAAACTAACAATCAATCAACTATTTCATTCATTAAAAGAAAAATCGTAGATTCGTTACCTAATAAAGGACTAATTAAATGACAAAGCTGATTCTCTGCTTATACTTTTGATTTAGAATATATAGAAGAAAATAAGAATGTTCTAGCTGATATTCTAACACGAGAGTTATGCAGGAAATAAATATGGATATTAAAAGTATGGAAATTTATGATATATCAAGCCCAATCCAGACATAAATAACTACATAGAAATTGTTGACTTACAAATTTGGAAATTATAATGCGAGATTGTCTTTGAAAATACCATTATAAAAGAATTATTTAAAGTAAAAAATTATCTCACCGTAGAAATAACAGAAGATGAACTACCCTCGATATCTGAACTAAGAAAAATTAGAGATTTTGCNATAAGAAATTCGTCAGTCCAATATTCATTTATGGTAAAGATACCATTAAATGTTTCGAGTAATAATTCTTCGGAATGAATTGATATTTGTGGTGGATTCATAAATTTTTTACATACGATGATATCGCTACCTGTATCACATAAAACATGTATTGGAATAAGTTCGTATGTATGGACATATAATTTGATAGTAATATTACTACGAAACCACATTCCGTGGTAAGGTATAATTATCTATATTGACAGTTTTATGTGTAAATATTATAGTATGTTGTTGGAGAAAATTCATTTCTACTAATATACGATTTAAATTTTTGTCATCAGTTAGGAATTATTAGCCATAAAGAAAGCTATGAAATATTCTTAAATGAAACATTTTTAATTAGAGCTGACAATAAAACAACTATTCATTCATTGAAGAAAAAATCGCAAATTCGTTACCTAATAAAAGACTACTTAGATGACAAAGCTGGTTCTCTGCTTATACTTTTGATTTAGAATATGTAGAAGGAAATAAAAATGTTTAAGCTGATATTCTAACACAGAAATTATGCAGGAAATAAATATGAATATTTAAAGTATGAAAACTTATGATATATCCGACGAAGCTGAAGATAAGCCCAATCCAGACATAATGAAAATGAATTATTAGAACTATTATATTAATGAAATATTTTTAAATGAAATATTCTTAAACTATTGTATTAATGAAAAGAAATTATTAGCCATAATAAAAGCTATTAAAAAATCTGAAATATTCTTAAATGAAACTTTTGTAATTAAAACTAACAATCAATCAACTATTTCATTCATTAAAAGAAAAATCGTAGATTCGTTACCTAATAAAGGACTAATTAAATGACAAAGCTGATTCTCTGCTTATACTTTTGATTTAGAATATATAGAAGGAAATAAGAATGTTCTAGCTGATATTCTAACACGAGAATTATGCGGGAAATAAATATGTATATTAAAAGTATGGAAATTTATGATATATCAAGCCCAATCCAGACATAAATAACTACATAGAAATTGTTGACTTACAAATTTGGAAATTATAATGCGAGATTGTCTTTGAAAATACCATTATAAAAGAATTATTTAAAGTAAAAAATTATCTCACCGTAGAAATAACAAAAGATGAACTACCCTCGATATCTGAACTAAAAAAAATTAGAGATTTTGTAAATCTCAAAATTACAAGAGAAGAATAAAAAAAGCTTCTTCAGTTATTGAATTACAAAATTTTACTGCAAAAGAAGAACCATCATTCTCAAAAAGAATGTCAACATATGCTAAAATACTACAAGATACATTTACGAAGAATATCTGAGAAATAACTGAAGAATGACAACAACTATAACTTTATGAGGAAAAAATTAACCCCTAGATTTGTTTCCATATAGCAGTAAAGTATCAAGTTGTTTATATTTATTGAAATGCTGATTTAAATCTTGTTTCAGAATTGTACAAATGTGGTCTAATCCGCATGATATATTTAGATGGTGAAAGTCTTCTAAGAGAATTACCAAAATCAATATTTGAAGCAGTGAATATTTTCCACCATGTTGTCAAACATTGGAATTGATACATCAAATTATACCAAATTTATTCCGAGATAAAAGGAGTTATTTCTCCTATACAACCTGTAATTAGTAGTGAGTCATTTACTCTGAAATACAAACATACATAATTACTGCATTAGAGATCTAATGCTGAAACTTATATCAAATATGGAAAGAAATAAAAAAAAATTGATTCATCAAATATTTGGGTATATTACTGCTCCGAACAGTTATTCATATATAGTCATTGCAAACAACTGATAAGCAAAATACTTGAAATAATGTATAAAAATTGGATCTCTATTCTAAGCAAGAACAACATAGCTGCCAGCAAAAGATTAAAGAAATATTTTGTCAGAAATTACATAAATAGAAAATACACAAATATACATACTGCTAGAAGAAGAATACTATACAAGAAATATAAGATAAACTCGAAGTAAAAAATAGTGGAAGCCAGCTGTTAAGAAAGGATTATGATGTACACATGCGAACTCATCGCATTATTATCAACCAGAAAAATAGTGGAAGCAGCTGTAAAGAAAGTAATCTGACGTACACATGCCAACTTATCGAATTATTATCAATCAGCCTGAAAATCAATAAAGAATCGTCACGTAAATCAATTATATCCTTCACTNACATAGCTGCCAGCAAAAGATTAAAGAAATATTTTGTCAGAAATTACATAAATAGAAAATACACAAATATACGTACTGCTAGAAGAAGAATACTATATAAGAAATATAAGATAAACTTGAAGTAAAAAATAGTGGAAGCCAGCTGTCAAGAAAGGATTATGATGTACACATGCGAAATCATCGCATTATTATCAACCAGAAAAATAGTGGAAGCCAGCTGTAAAGAAAGTAATTTGACGTACACATGCCAACTTATCGAATTATTATCAATCAGCCTGGAAATCAATAAAGAATCGTCACGTACATCAATTATATCCTTCACTTGAAAAAAGATTCTCCACCAACAAAACATCAATTATATCCCCACTTACCTAATGTGTCAGCAATGATGAAAATTTTTTCCTCTCCTGCCTATATATTGCTCTCTCTTCTCTTCTGAGGGCCAGAGCGAAAGAAGCCGATCTTTCTTCTTCTTTTTTTCTTCTTCTTTTTCTGGTTACCTCTTCTTTAGTAATCTCATTATGTGTGTCTGCCACTTCGACTAAATAAACTCTTCTTACTCTGTGAATGTAAATATGTTTTAAAATATTGAAAGTTCTTATGTTTTATTTCTTCAGTTTGTTTATATAATACTATGTTATTTTGATTTTACATCTTCTAGTTGCACTTAGTTTAAGAAACGAATNTGAGGGCCAGAGCGAAAGAAGCCGATCTTTCTTCTTCTTTTTTTCTTCTTCTTTTTCTGGTTACCTCTTCTTAAGTAATCTCATTATGTGTGTCTGCCACTTCGACTAAATAAACTCTTCTTACTCTATGAATGTAAATATGTTTTAAAATATTGAAAGTTCTTATGTTTTATTTCTTCAGTTTGTTTATATAATAATATGTTATTTTGATTTTACATCTTCTAGTTGCACTTAGTTTAAGAAACGAACTAAAGTTGTGTTTTGAATCTCTGAAGTATTTATATAAAGTTGTTATAATCTGTGAGGAGAAAGCTGTTCAAGCCAAGTGTGGCATTATGACCATTTGAGTGGTTCCATCCAGCAGAAGAAAGAAAATTGCCACTCAGTTATTGGATGCTGCTAGGTAAAGTCAACCTGAATTATGAAACTGAGCAAAGTAATTATGATTTTATCATGGGAAATTTACATACATACCACAATTCTTATATATGTACATAACTAATATCTAAACTTTCATATTTACATTTAGGAAGGCTTACATACATACCGCCCAATTCCTATGTATTTACATATCTAACACCTAAACTTCAATTTTATATACATGCCACCTTACCTATTCATGACAAGGTGTTTTTCACTTTTTAAATGTTAAAATGGGGGTATTTTTATGTGATATGAATGATTTGGGTGGTTTTAATGTAAAAATTGAATTTTTTGTGTTAAATATGTAAAAACATAGGAATTGGGTGGATTTATGTAATTGCCACTTTTTCATTTATAACACTTTTATCTGTTTAGCCTATGCATGAAAAGGTGCATTTCACTTTTGTAAAGGTGATAGAGTGATAATTAAGATTTGAGTAATACACATGTAAAAATTAAAGTTTGGGGGTTAGATATGTAAATATATAAGAATTGTGTGGCTTTTATGTAAGCCCTTTTTATTTATGTACTTTACTGTTTCTGTAGCTGATAAGCAAGTTACTTTCTCTAATTGTTTTCAAAATTTGTATTTTTTAGGAAGAGTGCGCATTCTCTCCACCTACTACAGCAGGGTTGACATTTGCTTCCAGTTATACAAACAGCAGATCATTCCTTTTTTACAGAGCAGATGATGTTTGAATTCCTGAAAAATTGGTACCATTTAACGAATAACTCATTTTTCATAATTATTTATTGAATTCACCATTAATTGATATTTTAAATGATGATTCTATATTTCATAGATTTGGTCAATATACTTTTGGGGCATTCCATCTTTTTATTGTGAATAGAGATGCTTTGTTAGTTGGTATTGTTCCAACCCTTTTTTGGTTTTACAACCTAGAAGTTGAAATTTAGTTGAATTTCATATAGTGTGTGTGTATTTTTTTTTTCTCTTTCTTTCTTTTTAAAATAAGTTGAATTCAATTCTTTATTCTTCAACATTTTCTCTCTTGACGAGGAATGATATCCTGTAGCCAACATCTTAAGTCTCGCACATTGTTGATCATTAGGGAACCATTTTTGTGAAGAAATGTTCATAACTTTTCTAAGGAACCATAGCAATTGTCATCCTTATATTTGTTTTGAAATTTAGTCATTTTGGAAGGAAAAAAATTATAACAATATATTAAAATTGTACACACCCTGCGAGTCTTCCGAAAGTCTCGATCTCTCGTAAAATGCTTGCAGCTCAACTAAAAGTGCTCGAGCAGCTTCTCGAGACTCCGGAAGCTGACGCTGAGTAACATCAATATTGCATACTAATGAAGAATAAGAGTAATGAAGTTAATAAAAACAATTGGGTGAAGAAAGTAAATGAAGATTGAATAATGATAGTTTTTCCCTAACCTAATCCAACAACAATCCTTACTCAAGCCCTCAATTCAAATTGATTACAATATGAATTCTAACATGACTGCAGGAAATCCTATTGGACTTAGCATAGGTCTTAGGAGATATTGTTCTCCCAATCATTGAATTTTAAAGCATGCCATTCTTATCAATGAGTTGGTTCTCCTTAACCTTAAAGTTGAACATTCGGAAGCCTAACCCCAATTGATCCTAAATAACTCAATAACAAAACAAATGTGATTTTAAATTGCTAAAATGGAAGAAGGAAAACATGCATATAAAAACAATATTACCTATATGCAGCATCATCAAATCAAAACTGTGGTTAAATAATCATAAAATGCATGGTGGGAGGCATAGAGGCGGAGGAACAATTATTATTCTTTGGATACCAATTCGATTACAACCCTTAGTTACAGATAAAAAGATCTAGAATGAGAATGACCAAGAACATATTAATCAAATTGAAAAAAAAAATTTAACCATGGAGCTATTTGAAGCATATCATACAACACTTCCCTTGCCACATATTCAATCTTCATTTGTAGAAGCAACAGATATTAGAATCTTCATGTCTCTCTCTCGTGCTCTTCATGAAAGAATAAGCTCAAACTATACCATTCAGAAGTATATATCATAAAAAATAAGTAATGAATTTCGTAAGGAAATGGAGATAGAAAGCAATATCTTTCTGCTTCTCTTGCTTTTTAACACTCCCTGTGATCTCCTTCTCGCTTGCCCTCGGTTTACTATTCCCCTCAAGGTGATCCTTCTGGTTCCGCTTTATCTCTTCCAGAAGCTTGTCCTCCAAAGCCGTATTTTACTTCAATCCCTCTCCAAATCCAGCCGGCTTAAAATATAATAAAGCCAACAATAGAGACGGGCACCATCCAAGCTTTCCAGTCATGATCAAATAAACAAAAAAAGCCCCAACGACCAAAAAATAAACAAATTTTCAGGCAAGAAATTAGCTGAGGTCATGGTAGCGAGAGAGACAGATGGATTAAAGAATAAACAAGAAAAATTATACTTCCTCTGCACGAGGCACCAGGAACCACGCTACGGTTGAAGAAGGAAGAAGCGGGCTGTGCAGCTTCTACGGAGAGGATGGAGAAAGAGGGTCATGACTTCCTTTCAACGAGAAGACAAGAGAAGAAGAACGAACGAGTCGAACTGCCAGAGAATAGGAATGAACAAGAGAGAAGATGAACGAACGAACGCCAGCACCAACGAAGAACCGCGAGAGGAGGGAGGAAGAACTAGAGCTTGCCTCCTCGTAACAACTCGAAGAACCAACCTTCGATCGAAGGGGCAACTGGGTAAAATAGAATCGCGAAATGCAGGCCGCAGGGTCGATCCCGCGGCCTGTTTTTTGAGAAAACCCTCCCCACCGGTGGCCACGAAGCTCCTCTGTCGTGCCCTCAAACAGTAGACCTCGGCGATGGTGTGCCGCGAAGCTCTCCAGCCGCTCCCCCAAACAGACGCAGAAACAACTTATCCAATAAGTTGGTTTGCAACAGTTGCCGCAGAAAAGTTGGCTACATGTTTATTTTTTACTGTTTGAAAACAGCTGCGTGGTAGCTGTTTCTGGATAAACGACCATTCTGCCGCTGTGCAGTAATATTGTTTGCAATAGAACTGTCATATCAATATATTTGATACTTGAGAAGCAAAACCTACTTTAGAAAAGTAGAAAAAATAAGATACACATCTCACATAACGGTGAGTACCAAGTGTATTAAAAAAAAGGAAAAAAGTATGCAAATTATGCTTTTTAAATACTTTTGCCCAATTAGATAATGTTGTAAAAGGAATAACAACAATAAAACTTTTGCCCAAGCCACAACCACCCAATTGATATGTATTCACATCAATGCCCAAGCCACAACCACCAAGAACTCCAAAGAACAATAATAATGCCCAAGCCTCACCTACAATAACTTTTTTTCCTTTTCTTTTAAATCCTCATGTAGACCACCCAAATGATGTGTATTCAAATCAATGACCATGCCACAACCAATATAGACTCACTCAAAAATATCTAACACCAGATTGCTGTCATCCCCAAGCCATAAAGGTCAAAATTTTTTTTTTTTCATACAACTTACCAAACCCAATATTGAGCCACCAAGAACATCTAGCATTCACATTCATACGATACCACCAAACATCATTTAAAAATCTAAACATCACAAATTCAACGAACAAGTATTCACAATTGTTAAAGAAAAAGTGCTCGAACCACTAACTCCTTGACTACAGCCAAAAGAAGAACTACTCACAATACACTGTCACCATGGCTAACACAAGAACGACCGAATCCATATGGCCCAACAGTGACAGCTAGAAAAAACCAACATGTGAATCGTGAGCTTAGGGAGAGGAGAGAATACCTGCAGTTTGGGACGGAATCCGGGAGGTAGGAGCGACGAGCGATGACTTCGCTGAACAGCAGAGGAGCAACGGGGAGGGATGGCTTCGTCTAACGGTAGAGGAGCGCAAGGGATTCGGCGTCAAACTGAGGGAAAAGGAATTAGGGCAGGAGCGACGAAGGGGTAACCCGGGTAATAAGCCATCGCTCGAACGCGGGCCGCGGATTACCCCAGGTAATAAGCCATCACCCTTAGTGCAACTGCAGCAAGACATTTTTTGGGATTTGAGTTGGGCATCTTAATATTTTGTATTTTCATCCTTTTCTTGTGTTTGTCATTGTATTTTTTTTATCATGCATTGTACTATTTCCTTAATCACATATAGGATAATAAGGCAAACACAAAAATGCCTACAATTGGGCCAATGGGAGCTAGATTAATTGCCAAATATCTATACTACTTTGCCTCCAAAGTCATAAATTTATTGTTTGTTGACATATCCTTTTTATCTTATATCCAAATCTCTTAGTGAAATTCATGTTGATTGATTAGGCCCTTATTTGGAGATAAATGCAAAAACATGTTCATTCTTCTTTAACAAAGACCAATGATTTTAGTTGAAGTTGATGTGTTTATAGTGGAAGTATGCTGAAGGATAAGGAATTCTTTTTTTTGATGAGATCGGTGGTAGATATTGGTGATGCTCTTGAAAGTTTTGGAGAGGATTAAGGTTAGACCTATGGGATTTTCTTGGATTTATTGAGAGGTGGATTATGGAGAGGAATTATTTGTTGAGGTGGAGGAGGGCTGATGTAATTGTTTTTGAGGCTATGACTTAGGTATGAAAAGTTCTTAGGAGTGTTAGGGTTGTGAGTAGCATAGATGCTTTGGTAGGTTTTAAGGTAGGCTTAGGGTAGGTCAAGGCAAACCCAAAAGGTGTTTGGTGTGGTGGGAAGAGGCTAATGGCTTGTGGGAAATTGAGGGATTAATGTGTGATGTTATGAGGGTTGGGGAGGTGATAATGTTTGAGGCTAGTTCTAGGGTTTATTGCTAAAATGGAGAGAGTTAGAGGGTAGAAGAGAACCAGAAATTGATCAAAAGAGGAGATTTGACAATTAATCTTCATCTATGTTGTACCAAAGAAAATCAAATGTATTATTCATTCAATTATATTCAAAAGTGGGTGCATGATAATCTTATTGGTGAATAATTATTTCTGAAATGTTGTTTATGTTTTTTGGACTTGCTCCTTAATTAATGTGCCCATTCTATTTTATTGGGCTACCATAATGTTCTTTCTAACCTGATGAGTTGGGTGACACATTTGAGGAATTAAATGTAATGAGCCTCATAAAGAAAGGAATATGACGTAAAGAAAGAATATGACGAACACATGCCAACTCACTGGTTTATTATCAACCAGAAAAATAGTGGAAGCCAGCTGTAAAGAAAGGAATCTAACGTACACATACCAACTTACCGAATTATTACCAACCAGCCTGAAAAACAATAAAAAAATTAGTCAAGTACATCAATTATATCCTCCACTTGCAAAAAAGATTCTCCACCAGCAAAGCATCAATTATATCCTCCACTTACCTAATGCGTCAGCAATGACGAAAGTGTATTTCTCTTCTGCTTATATATTGCTCTCTTCTCTTATGAGGGGCAGAGCGAAAGCAACCAGTCTTTGACACTGCGGCTAAGTAAACTTTTCTTTCTCCATGTATGTAAATATGTTTTAAAGTATTGAAGGTTCTTATGTTTTATTTCTTCAATTTGTTTAAATAATACTATTTTATTTTAATTTTACTTTTTCTAGCTACGCTTAGTGTAAGAAACAAACTAAAGTTGTGTTTTGAACCTATGAAGTATTTATATAGCGTTGTGGTCTGTCATAGATATGAATGATCTTGTTGAGCCCTAATTTTCTTCAGAAATCCACGAAGAAAATTATAAAATGAACTGGAGATTTTAAGGTCAAACCTTAGAATAAGAAGAATCAAAGTAAGATAATGTTATGTTAAACTCTCAGAAGGAAGCATGATGGATAGATATTTTGAGAACATACAAATAACAATAGAGAGAATAATTTGTTAACTATGGAAGATGATATAAACAAATTAGAAATAGGAATAAGAAATTTAAAGAAAAAAGTTAGAAATGATATCAAAGAAATAAAAGAATTAGAATACAAAATAAAATATAATTTATTATTACAAAAATCTAATGCTTAAAAAACATCTGAAACATCTAAACCATCGAAGACATAAAAAATGGTATCATAGTCTGATGATCAACATGAAACATACATATGTCCAAAACATATTAACTACTTCTACACACCTTCATAGTTTTATGAATCTTTTTGTTCTTCTGATGAAATTCAATTAAAAGAAGAAAAGAATTAAAAAGACGCTTACTTTTAGATAAACTTAAAGCTGATATATTTATAGATATATCTGATAAATATGATGTTGAATAAATTCTATCTCGAACAAAAATTGAACAGGATTTGTGAATTATTACAGATAAATATAAAGAATAAACAATTGAAAATTTTTTAGAAAGAACAAATTTTTCGTATAAAGTTTTTGTTAAGAAATTCTAATAAATGGATTATATTAAGTTATATGATTTTTGAACAACAATTAGAATTAGAACTATACTCTGAAACTATATATTACGAACTTATTAGTCTATGGAATTAAACCAAAGTCATTCAGAAAAAAATAAACTTATCAAAAACATAATCCAATCCAGTCATAAAAATTTAGCAAACATGGAAAGTACATCCAATGTACATGAATTAGGTATAAAATTAATTGAAAATCAACAAGTTCTTAACAGGATTTCTGAATTATTCCAGATAAATAATTTTAAAACCATAAAAAATATTATTAATATTATTGTACTCGAAATAAAATAAATTTTTTTCTCGTATAATTTAATGTGATTTAGGCACAAATGATATTTACATGAATATATAAGAATTTAAATATGAAATATATAACTATGTACAAATTTTATGCTATGTATGTATATCCAACCAAACATTTATTCAGATGGGCCGCCAATACATTACGTTCAATGCTTTATATTTCACGTAAACAATAACCTGTGCGACTATTGGAAACAACTTTCTAAATTAACAAATTCAACTGACTTTCAATTTAAAGATGGAGAAAATTGTTAAAAAATTATCTCACGATTTTCTTATAGAGGGTTATTTATAAAAATGCCACTCTAATCCCAATTTTTTTAGAGTTTGTTTGGTTACATCTAGGATTTAAATTTTAATTTAATAAATTTGAAAATTGTGAATCGGTTAAATCAATTCTTGGTTGGATTTAATAAATCTGAATTTAAACCGAATCAAATATAAAGTTGGGCTAACTTCATAAATCTGTAACTCTTTACATTTTTTTGTTTGACTGAATTTAGTTAATTTAGTTATTAATTTTTATTCAAAGGTGCTACCAAACAATCCCTTAATGTGAGTTATGATAATTCCCTTACAGGTTATTTTAATTTGTATTCAAAGAATTTAAAGATTAATTTAACACTTATGTAAATTCTAAGATTAAAGTGATCTCCTAAATAATCAAGAGATCATTGATACTTTTTCTCATTAAAAATATCACGATCAATTTTTAGAAACAAGAGAAGCTTTCAAGTTTAACAATATTAATTCCTTAAAAATGTAATATGAATTATAATAATTTACTTTTTAATTATGATAATCAATTTTTAGTAACAAGAGAAGCTTACAAGTTTAACAATATTAATTCTTTAAAAATGCAATATGAATTATTATAATTTACTTTAAAATTATTATAAAAATTCCAGCCAGTAGACGCTTAGACAGTTGCTTGACCTCACTACCACCCGTCCTAATGGTCGCTTGACCATATCCATGTGTCTCAGAGATTATATTTACAAATAGTTTTAAATACCCCAGTCGTATCTATGAGCCTTAGGGGTACTGAACATAATTGCATAACGACACATTTTTATAAAATGGGGTCCATTTTATGAATGGAGGCTACATAATTTTTACAGTTCCATGTTGTGCTATTCCTCAATCCCACTTTCTTTCGATCTCCGGTGCTCTATTTCTTGGGCATGTCTCACAGACATATTTGGATTCAACATCCTAAAAGGTGCAGTGAGTGTGGAATCATGCTATCAACAAAAAGAGGAGTACAACGATCTCAGAGAGAAAGGAGCAATCAGAAAATAGTAGCCAACACAGATCCCGAGCAAAGAGAGAAACAATGTTGGAAAATGTTGCAGACACCAGAGTCCACAACCGAACCCGTCCAGAGAAACATCGTCCACCTCGTCGAGGTTGTTCTGGCCATCCTCAAGCGGAGCACTCAGAATAGATCAAGGACTGGCGAACTATGCAACCTCGCCTCCATATAGAAGGGAGGAAATTGTTCCCCCATCACGTTCACCATCAACAACCTTCCCCAGCGAGAAAACCCTTATGATGAAGCTATAGTTGTTACGGGAATCATCAGTAATTTCCTAGTTGGGAGTATCCTTATCGATACTGTCAGCTCTGTGAACATTTTGTTCAAGACAGTGTTCGATAAACTTAATATTTGGGCCGACGGGTTGGTAGCGTCAGTTGACCCACTTTTTGGTTTCTCAGCTGAGAGGAAGGAGGCGTTTGGGCACATTTTGGGCTTGTAATTATCTTATCTTAATAAATATAGTCTAAGCTACATTGTTGATTAAATAANATATATATATATATATATATATATATATATATATATATAGACACACGCAATTTATTTATTTATTGCATCCAAGTTTGATCTTAGATTCAAAATTTCAATTTTATCTTCTCAGTGATAATTGATGGTTAAACATTCAGCATAATTTTGTGATTTGTGGTTGTTAGATATCCTATTTTTAGGTAGGAATTAAGCAAGATTTTTCTGAGGATCTGTGGTTTGTTTAAATCCAGCAAAAGAGACTTTTTGGGCTTGTAATTATCTTATCTTAATAAATATAGTCTAAGCTACATTGTCGATTTAACAAGATTTTGTTGAATCTTACTTTTTACATGATTGGATATAAAATTTTAAATCAGGATTGAGCAAAAGTTAATCGTGGTAATGTGAGTGTTTAAAGTTTTAATTCTCTCAAGAATTATTTGTTCTTTAGTTGGAGAGGTTTTAGTGTGTAATGCATTCTAAATGCAAGAGTTTTAGAAAATTAGGTTTGATTGACTCAAATCATTTATTTAAGACGTTTCATTGATGAATTTGTAACTTATTCTTAATTTTTTTTTTGTATTTCAAAGTAGTCTAAATCACCGTATTACNGTTTAAAGTTTTAATTCTCTCAAGAATTATTTGTTCTTTAGTTGGAGAGGTTTTAGTGTGTAATGCATTCTAGATGCAAGAGTTTTAGAAAATTAGGTTTGATTGACTCGAATCATTTATTTAAGACGTTTCATTGATGAATTTGTAACTTATTCTTAATTTTTTTATGTATTTTAAAGTAGTCTAAATCAACGTATTATATAACATGTTCTCCTCTCCTATCCCGTCCTCTCTCCTTCATATGCTGTTGATGTTGTCAACCCTGCTTTGGCTGAGTTCTTTTCATGTTGATCTTCTATTTCACATAACATTGATTTTTCATTACCTCTTGCTATTAGTGGTGAGCGAACTTTTTGATGAAATTAGAGGCTACAACATGATATGAATCTCCTAATTTAATGTTTAAGAAAGTGCTCATAAGTTTTATGGTAAAGTATTGATGAGTTTGGAGGGATGTAACAGTTGAATTACGAAGACTAACCTAAATGGGGTTAATTTGGAAATTCATTTTAGGAAATGAGTTTTATGAAATGTAAATGGTTAGAAATGTCATTTTTTTTTGTCTTGTTATTTTTTTTTTTTTGTTTCAAAATATTGCTTAAATTCTATTCAATATTTTGTTTAAATATGATTAAAAAACAATCATTTAAATCCTGCTTAGATTTTATTCAAAACCATGCTCAAATTTTTTGCAAATCTCACCTATATCATACTCTAGATCCTACTTAAATACAATATTAATTGAATTGAAAATTTTACTCAAAAGTCTTCTTAAAATCTTCTCAAATACTTGTTCAAATTTTGCTTCAAGTTTATGCAAATACTGCTACAAATCAAAGAATTCTCGAGATGTTATCTCCAATTCTCCATGCATGCCAATTTGCATCCTTGCTTTACATGTGGATTAATCCTTCGACATCTTAACTTGCCTAAATCGGCATGTACACTTCTCACTCATCTTCTTTGGGACCTCGAGAAAGCTGTGTTTACTAACATGCTACCCAGTTCTTATGTCTGATACAAAAACTTTGACTATTTACATTCATACCATCAAAATCTTTCATATCACATCAAACATATCACAATTTAATTTTTAAAAAAATAAAATACACCTTTTCATGTATTATATAAAGTAGTATGTTAGTAAAAAAATCAAAGTTTTGGTGTTAGATATGTAAATACAAAAAATCTAGGTGGTATGTATTTAAATATTTCAAAGTTTTATCAACACAACATATTGCATGTTTGGGCACGTTCATCATTTCAAATGCACTTGTTACCCCATTTTGTACGCACATACATACGTGCATATCTTTCGCTCTAGTCAAACTTATAACCACTACTAAGGTGCATCTTTGTGTACTCTAAATCTCTTCTCTATTTCGTCGAATGATTAAGCACATTTGCACAAATTTGCACTCACTTTGTACCCATCCATAAATCTTATAAAAGAAGCACCTCGCATTCTAAGGCATCTAATTTGCAGAATGATTGCCTTTAAATGTGATGCACATAGGACAATTTTGATCATATGCAAATGATCCTTGTATTCACAAGTGTTATTTGAGTTGATTGATGTTTAATTAAATAGCTCACATTACCATCGTATGGATCTGTTCATTGCACTCCACTACATTGCCATAATTTGTTTATATTTTATTGACTGGTGGATCATAAAAGAGCATATTAGTCTGTAATTTGACTTGACTTAGTTCAGTTGCAATGTACATTGCATATTATACACAATGCCCAAAGTATTTTATTATTTCATTGTATTTACATTGAAACTTCCATGAGTCATCTTACTACACCCAACATTATTCTACTTAACTGATTTTTGTATTGACTGATTGATCTGTAGTCAAGCTTAGTTAATTTAGGCCAAGCTCAGCACTCATATTTGGCACAAAATTAATTAATAGTGTTGTTGATTAACTGATTGGTAATACAGCACACATTTTATGGTTACTGGCATAGTATTTTACGATAGTTTATTCCAGTCCTTTCTAGGTCCATGTGACATTGAATGTCACATACCATTTGAGATAGTTTCCTTGACCTTTTTTTCTTTACTTTATCACACCATCTTGCATTTTTATGCATAAACATATTAAATATAATTTGACAAGATCCTTTATTGATAGTCTAGCCATGTCATTTCATTCATACTTCATTCTAACATAATCAGGCTTATTTGATCATGTCATTTTCCATCACATTATTACTTAACAATATCATCATCCCTCATAGTCATGCTCTTTCAGTCTGTCCCATTTATAATCTGGGTATATATTTTTTAGCCATGTCATTTTAATATTTTATGTGTACTCAATCGACATTTGATTGGTTGAGTTGATTTTGCTTCTATGTTTAGAATTGGCGTGTGGATATTATAGCTTAACTATTACAATTTGGTAATAAGTTACTTGACAATTTGAATCATCATATTATAATCGGACGCATACAAACAATCAAATGTGCAAATAACATGGCTACATGTAAAGTCCTTTATGTAACTTTGCATAATGTCAGCTACTATCGAGACTTCATGGCGTCTCTTGCTTTTAAGTTCTATGTTATTCATTATCGCAGGCTTTGACTATTGTATATTTATTAATCATTCGATGCAACAAACATATTACATAATCCATAAATGTTATATTGCTATAAAATTTCATTCGTTATAGATACTTCAGCAATTTTGATTTCATATTGTTTTAATAAGAAAACCTAGGAGATATGTATGATAAAAATAAGTGTGATTTTTCTTGCTTGAATTTATCTATTAAGTTCCTACCAATTTATTTAAAATTAATATATTATCAAATCATCAAACATTAAGATGTTCAAATCTTTTCCAACTAATTTAATTCAATATCCTTTTAATAAGAGAGCTTAAATGTTATGTATATGATGAAAATGAAGTGTGCTTTCATAACTTAAATTCCTTAATATTTTCTTAGCTGATTTTATTCAAATAAATATATTTCAAATCACCAAAATTTAGAACATTAGATCTTTTTGAACCACTATAATTTCATCTCCTTTTAAAAAGAAAGAATGGTTGCAAAGTATATGATAAAAGTATGTATCATTTCCACAACTTGAATTTAGCTAATAATTGCTTACTAAATTTTATTGAAATTAACATGTTTTTTCACATCATCGAACTATCAACTATATGGAGCTCTTTTTCAGGCTCTTTTTAAAGGATCTATCATCAAACTATTAAAATAAATAAGCTCCATATATGTCTAACTTCTTCTCATCTCTTACTGTAATAATATACATAATTCAACTAAGTACAATAATAATAAACATGAATAAACACATGATATAGAAAAAAAATTAAAAAAAAAACAAAAATATTAATGAGAACTACAAACAATTTCCATCCACTTTGCCACCCCTACTGCACTCCTTTCTCTTCCCTCAATAGCCTCATTGCCTCAACCAAAACCCACTTAAATCTTGTCATGTTAAGCCTCACATTCTGTTTCTCCAAATATATCTCCTTCATCCTCTCCCATCCCAGCTTATGAACACTCTCCGGCTCCCTTATAACCGGATCATCTTTTCCATAAGTTTCCATTAAAGTGCTCTCCTCCTTCTCTATCTGATACTCTAAGTATCTCAACCTCATGTTGATCGCAGGCTCTTTAAAGTAAGTCTTTGTGATCCAATCCAACTTCCCCCATGGAACCACCTGTATAAGAACAGCATTAGTCGGCAAAAACACAAAATTAGTGAGTGCTGCACCATGCACTCCCATCATCACATCACATGTGTTCACCACACGTGCAAATCTTGTCACATTCCCCTCAGCTTCTCCCACCACCACCTCAAATCCTTGCTTCTTTCCCATCCTCACAATGTCCTTAACATTCACAAACCTCCTCGTATGTCTTCTAGCTATAACCAAAAGTCTTGGCTTCTTCACGCTAAGCTCTTCAGCATTAAGAGGCCCACTTCTCTCCAGCAAATAAGTTCTTCTCAAAAACTCTATGAACTGATTTGTAGACTCCTTGTCCTTGAGCTTCATATCATTGTAGCTCTGAAGGCCAACTATTGCCTTAGGAAAGCAGTGAACTGAGCCATTATCAGCTTTACTGAAGCTCAAAATGTCGTAGTCCGAGAGACTTTGAAATATAGGGAGAAATTTGTTGATCCACGGTGCATAAGCGTCACTTACGACCAAGTGAACTTTGCCATGGAAGGTATAGGAGGTCTGGAAGAGTGGGATGAAGATGTCTGTGAAGGCATGGAAGTAGTTGCCAGAATAGCCACCGAGGGAGAACATGAGGGCGGGGGAGTGGTGGCGGTGAGTACAGAGAGGAGATTGATGAGTTTGAGAGAGTTTCAAGGTGATTTCAGCGACGTTGGACATTGCAGTTAGATCAGATTTGCGGGCGTAAGGCCGAATTTTGTGCGAGCCATTGAATTGGGAGTCAACGACCAGTAATACAGACCATTGATTAATGGGGATTCGGACGTCGCCATCTAATTCACATACATTAGATCTTCGGTTGGAATAATCACACATTGATTTCCATTTTTCAGGACTTATGATTTGTTCTTCTTTTATGGTTCCATCTTCAAGGGAGAAATAGAGGGGTTAATGTTCTATTAAAACATGCATACAAATACAAAAAAAAAAAAAAAAAGGAGAAATAGAATTTGTAAAAAAATGCTAATGTAAATATGAAATTGAATAGATAAACTGAAGAAATAGAAAGAATATTTGTAAAAAAAGTATAAGCTCAAACTCAAGTTCATATCTTCATTAAAGACATGATCGAATTGGCAGACATAGCTTACCCATGATTTAAACATCAAGGAATCAAATGAATAATTGGAAATTTGATGCATTCTCATGCACTATGCATCTATCCATTTTCTTATCATTAATTATGCCTTGAATTTGTAAAGTTATTACATGCAAATGATGCATGCAACAATTAATGCTCTCATCATCCAATAAAAAGTTTTGATGGATATAAATTAAAAAAAAAAAAATACATTTCACACCCATCAGGCTTGTCCTCCACCAACCCACTTTTTATTAGATGATAGGCCCATCTCCATGTCCACTATCCACATTCAATCATTTTTAATCTTTTTTTGAATAAGATTATATATATATATATTGATAGCTACTAAAAAAATGCTAAGTTAAACATATAATGAATTATCGAATGAAATATATCATAAAAAGCTATAATGAAATTCATAAAAGTTATTAATCATGATTGATAACTAATATTATTTTATGAGTATTCATTCTATTATATAAATCTATATAATTTTTTAAAAAGATGTATTTAATTTAATAAGTTATAGTGATATTTCTGTTGTGATATTAATGATTGGAGTGGTAGATATCTAAATACATCAAATTCCTTTGTTTTCATCAGAAAAAATATGAATAAAGCGTGTGATCATCTTCATGACTCGTCGAGTTAACATACCTAATTCAGTGATGTTGCCCTCGTTTGCCTTCAGTTTGGATTCCGTGCTGGTGATTGCCGCAACAGTGTAATTTGATATTGTTTCCTCTGCTGCTTGGAACCAATGAGAAGATACCCAATAAGAAAACATCTATCAAGCTACATATATATATATATATATATATGTATGTATGTATATTATATGTATGTATGTATGTATATTATATGTATGTATGTATGTATGTATGTATGTATATGGATATATTTACAATTATACGATCAAAAGTTTTATTTACTTATATATTGCATGCTACAAAAAAAATGAAAAATGCTTGTATGTATTTTTTTAAAGTTTATAAGTATTTTAAAAAATATCAGTTTATAAGTCTTAGGGTCTGTTTGGGGCAGCCTATAAATGCGGGGGTGTTTTTGAAAATGCCGTGGTACCGCATGTTTTGTCCGCTTATCCGAAAACGCGGTTTCATTTTTACGCTAAACGTAAGTCGCGGGTAGAACTCCGCGGTCGATTCGCAGACCGCATTTCATGATAAGTTGTTTATCCTGAAATGTAGAAGCTGCCTCAAACACACCCTTAGCAAAAATAATTGAATACAAATTCATTTCCCATGTGAATATGTGAGATTTATTTTAATATTATACTTGTAGTTGTTTTTTTTTTATATAAACAAAGTTCCGGAATGGAAAATTAATATTTGTATGATTTAATCTCACATTAATAATAAATATTTAAGTTGAAAGGTGATTCTGAGTAGAGAGATAAATACTAATAATTTAAAACCATTTCAAACAAATGCTTTGCGTAAGCCACTTTGCCATTAAGTCGGTGAAATTTAATAATCTAGAAGAGAGTAATTAAAAAAAAAAATTAATTAAAATAACATATTTATAATGATGATTGACTTTTCTTTTTTTTTTTTTTTTTTTTGGCCTAATTAATACACTTTATGTAGCGACCACTTCTATTAGTAGGCAATAAAAAAATGGGATTTTAGTGCAGGTACAGCATTTTAAATATGTGCATTTATTAATAAATCAGATAATTTTTAAATAATACTGCTCTGAGATTCCACACTATGAAGCCTTATTGATATATCTATTTTAGTGTTATTTGGTGTTAAAATGGTGGGAATCTTCCGTTAACTCACAGTAGTTATTTATTAAAAAAACACTTTTTAAAATGAAAAACTACTTTTTTTTTTCATTTAGTTCTTGATGTTGATATTTCCTTAATATATATATATATATATAAGGGTGATCATTGATCAACCGCAAAGTCTATATGTATGTATGTATGCATGCAATTCTATCCTATGCAAGGATCAAACCCCCGACCTAAGGGACTTGCACCAACCGCTGCAACCAATGAGCCAGGCGAAGACACATGTATGTATGTATGTATGTATGTATACAAGAACTTGGAGACAATGAAGATACCATGTGCAATTTAGGGAAAAGAAAGAGAATTAAACTTAAAATAGTATAATTTTTGTATTGATAAAATTCATAAATTTGATTCATGAATTAATTCAAATAAGATTAAATAACTTAATTACAAAATAGAAAAAAGAAAATGAGTAAAAATCAAAAGATTAGAGTGCTTCACAAAGTGTTCTTAAAGAATAAAGTAATCATATATGACTATTATGATGCATATCATTTTCAGTAGAATATATAAAAATCCTCAAATTTTGTTTGTACATCCATAATGCAACTTGATACTCTATTGCGTATGATG
>JXCR01096503.1:195353-216180 GCA_002079205.1 Phalaenopsis hybrid cultivar | reverse complement strand
TATTTTGGTGTTAGTATGCCTTTACTATTATTGTGTTATCATGATATCCATGTTGTATCATCATATTTTTGTGTTATTATGGACATTTTAATGTTATTCTATAGTTGATCCAGTGTTATTATGGTGATATCTAAGTTATATTCTGGATATATTTTTTNATTTTATGACAATAACATCATATTATTACATTAATAACACCACAATACAATTATATTTATATCACAATAACTTTATAATATTGCATTAAACATCATTATATAGCCACACTATTAACCCATCATCACAACCACACTAATAGCACAACAAAAACACCACATTTGGTGTTATTCAAAAGTGAAATGGTTTTATTGGGGTAATGTTGTGACATTCTGAAGGAAATTTTTGTAGTTTTATGCGCTAAGTTTGTGTTATTAGAATGTTAATATGGTGTTATTGTGTTATTAATTTGATGTTTAATTAGGGTATTCTTGTGATATTTTTATTATTTAATGGTGTATAGTGGATGTTATTATGCCTATTTATTAGGGTTTATATTATGTTATTTTGGTGTTGATTTTTTGTTAATATGGTGGTAATATGGTGTAATTTTGATGTTGAATTGGTGTTTTCATGTAAGTTTTTTATGGTAATTTGACTATGTATAGGTGTTAATTTTGTGTTACTATGGGGTAGCTCAGTTGCATTCTAGTTGAGGCTTTATTACGGTGCTAATTTAGTTCAACTTTAGTAGTCTTGTGGTAATGGTGTTGTTATAAATGTAACTTGGTGGAATTTTGTTATTGATTAGGTGTTCTTTCATTTAATTTGAATATAATAATCATTTTGTGGTAACATTGCTTTATTTTGTTATTGATTCAGTGTTATTATGGTTATATGTATGTTGTGTCCTAGACATGTTTTGGTGTAATAATATTGCTAATTTTTTCAGACATGTTTTGTTGTTAATTTGGTGTTATTATTGACATATAGACGTTGTATCCTATACATATTTTGGGGTTGTTGGGGTGCTAATTTGTCTGGACAAATTTTTTTTTGTTTTTATAAAGTTATTTTGGTGTTATTATGTTGTTGATTCGATGTTATTATGGTGATATCTATATTTTATCCTGGATATATTTTGGTTTTATTATGACATATTTTAGTGTTATTATGATGATATATACATTGTATCCTAGACATATTTTGGTATTATTATGGACATATTTTGGTTTTAGTTTGTCATTGATTTAGTCTTATTATGATATCTATGTTATATCCTCATATTTTGGCGTTATTATGGACATTTTGGTGTTATTCTATTGTTTATTCAATGTTGTTATGATGATATATATGTTGTATCCTGGAAATATTTTGGAGTTATTAGGTCATCGATTCAGCATTATTATAATGATATCTACGTTGTATTCTGGACATATTTTGGCATTGGTCTGTTGTTGATTTAGTGTTATTATGATATCTATGTTGTATCCTTAAGAACATACTTTAGTATTATCATGGACATATTTTACTGTTATTCTGTTGTTAAATTGGTGTTATTATAGTGATATCTAAATTGTATTCTAGATATATTTTGGTGTTATTTAGATTTTATTTGTCTTCACATGTTTTGGTTAGTATGGACATTTTGGTGTTATTAGGCTGTTGATTCGATTTTATTATGATGATATCTACATTGTATTCTGTATATATTTTGGTGTTAGTATGCCTTTACTATTATTGTGTTATCATGATATCCATGTTGTATCATCATATTTTTGTGTTATTATGGACATTTTAATGTTATTCTATAGTTGATCCAGTGTTATTATGGTGATATCTAAGTTATATTCTGGATATATTTTTTTGTTATTTGGGTTCTAATTTGTCTTCACATATTTTGGTGTTATTATGGACATATTTTGGTGTTATTAAGTCGTTGATTCGGTGTAATTATAATGATGTCTATGTTGTATCTGTGATATTTTTGTGCTCTTATGGACATATTTTGATATATGTCGTTGATTTGGTGTTATTATGGTATTTACGTTGTAACCTTAAGGAAATATTTTGGTGTTATTATGGACTCATTCTTTTGTTATAATATTGTTGATTCGGTGTTATTATGGTGATATCTACATTGTATTCTGGTGTTATTAAGATGATAATTTGGTTGTACTATGATGATTTGTGGTATTGAAGTGTTGTTATTATGGTGTTATCATAGTTGGTGTTATTATGTTGTTTCTATTGAGGTATTGGGTTACAATTGGTATTGATGTTTATTTTGTTGTTGCATTCATATTTTAGTACCGAAGTAGTTTTATTATGGACACCTTTGATGTTAATTAAATGTGTTTTTTTTGCATTGTCTTCTTTTGTAGGTTTTTGGACCCAATGATGTTCAACTGCGGGTATCGACCATCTGTAGTAAGATTTGTTTTGGATTTAGTAAAAAATACCCAATTTGAGGAAACTACAAAAGCTCAGAAACATTTGAATGTACTTCAAATTTTTTATCTGACTTCATATCTGCAAGATAATGTCCTAACACTACACATTTTGAATTATTAGGATGTTGAATAAAGGGAATTTAGGATGGGTGGGAAGGAATTAAGTTTAGACTTTGATCAGGTTGTCTTATTGATAGGCATACCCAACAAAAGAGAACCAATCCACTGGGATAGAGTTCTCTCATGTGGTGTATCTGCAATACAAATAAAGAATGACCTAGTTATGGTTTCATCTGGGGAGTATTTCATGCCCTTTAATGAATTGTTCTTAAAGTTTTTATTAAAAAACTTATTTTTTTTCTTCTAACAACTTCAGTGTGCCCAAAGGGCTTTATACTTCGCTGGGAATGTACATTCTTTTTCTTCTTTTAATTAGTCTGTTGTCATTTGCGATTTCTTATTGATCAAGTGAATGTCATCGTCACAAAATTAAGACGAAATCATTCATGGAGATATATTAGTCGATTTGTTCCTGCTCACAGTTAGTATGATGTTCATACCATTTAAGTTTTTTTAGTCAAAGCAGGCTATGATTTAACTTTTACACTGCTTTGGTTTTACGAGTGTGCGTCTCTAGTTACTCTTGTTGTACCTGAGGCCAAGCATCACATGTTGAGGTGGCCAATAAATGTGAGCTGGAGCTCATCCTTGATACAACAAACTTTTAAGTAGCTCAACCCTTTACAGGTTTTTATCTCATTAGATAATTTTTTTTTTCTTTTTATAAAATTTAGGTCATGTCTGATTGTAATTTTGAATCATTGTAGGTTTGCGATTCTTTTTTGGGTTTGAAATAAGAAGAAATTGTCCTTCTTTATCATTCAGTTGAAGAACAACTCAGTATACTTAAAATTCCACGATCCATCACCCATGAAATGCATTTCACACCGCAATCACCAATTTCATCTGGTTCGGGTGATAGCACTCTGCAACCAAGGTGTACAGGAGTCAACAAAGGTTTTGAAGAAATTATTCAATTAAAAAGAACTTGATAGAAAAGTCTATGTGAATTTTAATAATCAATTAACAACAGAGTGCATGGTTTACATAATGCAGTAACAGAGCTCAAAAGTGAAGTTAATAAATTGAAAAATAAAATAATGGCATTGAAGGTGAATTTAGTGAAGAAAGAAATTTGAGTATGATCTTCCCTTGGCAATATAATCTAGAAGGTTAAGGCAAGACAAAATAGAAGGAAAATAAATTTTTATTCTCCTTACATTGAATTTGAGTTGAAGATGAGGAAAACCAAATATGTAGATATTCAAATATCAACTAACACCGATACTCCAACTATTAGGGGTGACAGGTTACTTGTAGATATTGAACAATCATATCAACAAACAATAAAAGATGTTGTGGAATCCCAGACGACTATGCGTATTACAATCATTGATGATGAGGGAGATCTCCAAGGAAATAGGATAAATATTGTTTATACAGATGATTATGTGACAAAGGTATTTCATGAAAAAATAACTCTGGCTATTGTGTACCATAACATTTAAGTTGACATTAGAGATGAATGTAGCCACATTCGACTGTGAGTTATAGATTTTTCTGGGAGAACGTAAATCCCACTTAAAATACAACAAATAATTGATCGGTGTTGTAGGAGATACAATGATAAGTCGGTTTATATTCACATTTCTTTGTTATGTTAGAGAATACTCTTATATTTGAATCTAATGTAAGTTATTTGTTTACATTGCATGAATGATATTATGATTAATGTTGGACATGTAGTAGATAGTCGTTTTGATCTTGATGATATTCTGACAAATGATTGATTCACAAACTAACACATCAATGTTTTTGCACTTATAATAGAGAAAAAGATTAAATAACGAGCAATGTTAAATCATTTCTATATGTATCACCACTACATTGGGTAATTATTCAAATTCAACTATATCTTATAAAGCTAATGTAGAATTTATTTATGGAAAAAGCTATTTTTTTACTTCTTCCACGATGACATTTATGTCATTTTATGCAACTATATAAAGAGAAAGAGAACTTAACGTTCATATAACATATCATAAAAGAAAATGTCAAAAAAACTCAAATTATATTAATTTCTATTTTGGATAAACAACATTGGACATTATTAGTGGCGGATTTGAAAGATAAAAAGTGGAGATTATATGACTCTATACCCAATAAAAAGCACAAGGCGATCACCCATGACACTATAAGTATATTCAACAAAAGCTAAAATTCGTTATCAATTCATATTTTTTTGCATTGTATGACACATTTTTATTCAACATGGATCTTTATAGATCAAATTATTTGCTAAAGATGTTGGGAAAGCTATTTTGCATAATTCGTTATAAATGCCAGTTGTTATGGCTAAAGGCACCCCTGAACAAACAGACAATGTCGAATGTGGTATGTTTGTTTGAAAGTAAATTGAGACATTAGTAGGCAACGATAAAGTTGATTGGAATGATAAATTGGGCTAATCGAAAGAAATGACAAAATTTTGAGTTGAATTCGTTTATGAACATAATCTGCGACCGTTGTTTGCTCCGTAACTAATTTTAAGTCAATTAGATGATGTAGTGTTAGCTCTAAATTGATTTATTTTTATTGTAGATATTGGTTGTATGACTGATATGCACAAATATTTTTATTGTAAATATTAAAAAAAAAAAACAAGGCAAACCCAAACATTTCCAATTTTTAATTAATGATTTCAAAGTCTCTTACAATAAATTAAAGCTAAATTTATTAGATTTCAGTACACACAAATTCGTGCATAATATTATTAAATTAAAGAATTTGTGAGGAATTTGATCTGACAAATGAAATTCATCATTAGACCTATATATGTATGTGTGGGTTGCACTGCACTACAAGGTTTCTACAATTCATGTGATATTGGAATAATCATGAGTAAAAGTTTAAAAAATTGTAATAATAAAACTTTGTTAATGATGTTCAATTTTTGTTATATATCTGCATGAAACAATCTGTATTACAAACCATGATTTATGTTAGAGAAATGAAATATAATTTTGACTCTCTTATTTTCTCTCAATACCCTTTCATTCTGGAATTAGATATTGCATTTGGATGCACCTTTGCCCGGTCCTTCAAATTGTATTATTTATTGACTGATTTTTTATTCAATTTTTTCTTTGACTAAGGCGCTCTCTCGCTTTATATATCATCAATATCAACAAATAATCTTTTCAATGATTCCAACAATTATAGCTCAGCTTCTTAATTTCCTTGTGCATTGGTACTAATTTGATATGAAAACTTTTATACGTTCTTGTGAAATATGAGGTCACTTGGATAATCATTCCTCGCTTGTGTCTCTTTGAGATATCTATATTCATAATCATTATAGATGTCCCTTTTAGTATAAACAGACAATCACAATTTGAGATATTTATAGGAAATCTTTGTTATATTTTCCAAGATAAGAACTCGTAGTGGGCTCATGATAACCGCATCATTTCAAATTTTTTACAAGTGCAGTTAATTTCAAAATTATACTTTTCAAATTTTACAATCCAAGGGTTTTTTGTCCCTTGATTATTAAAATTTTAAATGTAAAATTCTTAAACATTATTTGTAGAGAATTCTACGACAAGATCATATATCTCATGTAATAACTCTTTCTCAAACATTGAATACAGCTTCCTTGAATAAAATGAAGCTGACTGCCTCAACACCGGGCTGATTTTATGACCGACCTTTTTCTTTTTGTAAATCGACAATGACAAGAATTTGATGACTCTACTAGAAGATTTAAATTCCAACAACGGTGTCAAAATATTGACTGCAACTTTATATATNTATATATATATATATATATGTGTTTGATTTAATAAGGATGTATAGATATAATATTCAATAATGTTAAAGTCGAATTTGTCAACGCAAGTTCTCAAGAAATATAGGGCTCTAATGGAATTCTAGTTATCGGGGAGAAATAAAATACTACGGACTAAAGGCTTAATAAAAAGTAATACTTCAACTACAACGATGACGTTCAATTTGCTTATCTGTCACTAATACGCAATCGAAATAAGTAGATAATTTGGATAACTAATAAATAACTAATGATAGAAAGTATCCAAATTATATCATTATATATAATAAAATATCATTCTCTTTGTCAAGAAATTATAGTGATTGGATAAAATGAATTAGTTCAATTTATATTGTGCCAAATAGGAGCATACCTATTCTTTACCCATCTAATGTGATATTTAATATATAAGAAAACATCATTCTCCTTGTCAAGAAATTATAGTGAATGATAAAATGAATTAGTTCAATTTATATTGTGCCAAATAGGAGCATACCTATTCTTTACCCTTTGATCCATCGCTTGTTTACTGAATCTGCGGCTAGGCTGGGAGGATGCTGTAAAGGAATGAGATGCATTAAATATTGTATGTGCCAAATAGGAGCAATCATATTCTTCACTCTTTGGTCCAGTTATAAAGAACATTGACTAATCCTACGCTTGTTTACTGAATCTGCGGCTAGGCTGGGAGGATACTGTAAAGAACAGACTAATCCTACGCTTGTTTACTGAATCTGCGGCTAGGCTGGGAGGATACCGGCTCTCACTTTGAATCCTATGCTTGGTTACTGATTCTGCGGCTAGGCTGGGAGGATATCGGCTCTCACTTCGGAACACCCACGTTCCCATCACCTGAGGGCTAACATCTACACATCAGCACCCAAACGAGAAACAAATGAGATCTACTAACAAGTGAGCCACATTATTGAAATCTTCTGACTAGCAATCCTATAAAATTACTATAAATCTAATACAATCCATAATGATGACACATTAATAATGAATGATGTGTTCATTCTTTAATAGATAACACTCAAGTTACGTGAACACTGCCTATATTTAGAGCTCATAATTAATTGTCAGTGTGAACACAAATGTGTTATTATTAATGTAATATAACAATATTATTGATATGTCTTTAAAAAATTTTTCATCATCCAGTATGAATCTTGAGGTATGACACAGATTTCAAGATAAATTTTTTAGTAAGAAACATTTCAATTTTGATTAAAAGTCATCCATAGTTTCAATTTCAACAAACTCATTGTCAAAATCACTGGCTCGGTGACGGACCCAACGATACTAAAATCAGTCCATTCCAAGTGGAATCAAGGCTAGATCGCGAAATTAGATCATTTTTTGAAGCATTTCAGATATATTGGGAGGTCAAACGAATGTTGCATGTGACATGCTTATAATCAAATCAAGTGTCTTGATGAGACGAATTCAACGAGTCCAATATCGCTTTATTTTGACACTGTTAAAATAATCAAATTTTAATAAAATGTCGTTCAATCAAGGGAATCTCTCTAGGCCGTCCGATCAATAGTGTTTAAGATTCATTTTTTCATTTGTAATTTGAATTGAATAAATAGAGCTTCAAACCCCTAGTGAAGGAGGACCTAGACCTTGGGTCAAGAGCAAGTCCCACACCTGCAGAAAGGGTAGCTGTTGCTCTACATCTTTCACTGCAGCTCTAGCCAACTTTGAATGTTGTTGCAGCCTCGAGCCATTGTAGCCTTAGATCACCGATTCATTTGGTCGTTGTCTCTTCCGGCCACCGTCACTGCTGCCGCCTCCGACCATCTCATGTCACTGACTACGACCTATATGATTCACAGCCCGTGCAATTCTCAACTCCGACCCTCGCGACCTATGAGCGTCATCACAGCTCGTTGTCATGACCTACGTGACCAACTACGACCTAAGTGGTTCATAGCTGGTGTAACTTGCCACTACAACCTATGTGGTTCATAGCTCTTGCAACTCACAACTTTTGCCCCCAAGGCCTGCGGACATCGTCACAGCTCGCCACTACGACTTATGTGATCAATTACGACCTACATGGTTCATAGTTGGTGCAATTCCAAACTCAGATCCTTGCGGCTTACGGACGTCGTCATAGCTCGCCACTACGACCTAAGTGGTTCATAGCTTGTATAGCTCCCAACTCTGGCCTCTAAGGCCTGTGGACGTTGTTAGAGCTCATCACCATAGCCTACGTGACTAACTATGACCTATATGGTTCATTGCTCGTGCAACTCCCGACTTCATACCTCACAACTTACGGATATCGCCACGGCTCACCACTACGGCCTACGTGGTTTATAGCTCATGGAGTTCCCAACCCTGGCCTCCTTGACCTACGGATGTCGGCATAGCTCGCCACCACGACCTACGTGATTCATAGCTCGCGTAACTTTCAACTCCGGCTCGTGCAACCTACAAACGTCGTCGCAGCTCATGTGACCAACTACGACCTACATATCTTACAACTCCTACAACTTTCTAATATGACCTCTGTGACTAACCGATATTATTTCCTTGAAACAACCGTAAATGGAGGAAAGATTATTGGGGTTCTTTGCCATCCTTGTAACCGAAAAAGAAAAAAAACAAGGGGTATGTTTGTAATAAAGGGTGCCACCTAGGCAAGTTAAAAAAATTGTGCGCACAAGAACCAATAAAAAAGATTTTACATATATACCACTCAATTCCTGTATATTTACATATCTAGCACCTACCTCTGATTTTACATACAAATCGTATTATTTATGCATAAAAAACATATCACTTTTAAAATTTAAAGTGGTGATATTTTTATTTTGATACGAAAGATTGGAGTGATGTAAATGCCAAAATAAAAATTTAAATTTAGACATGTAAATAAATAATAATTGAGTGGTGCATGTCTAAATGTCTCAAAATGAAATTATTTTTCTAAAACATTTGATTGCCGGCCGCAGTTTATAATTGGTGCATCATCTAAGGTTCTGTTTGGCGCAGTTGCAGCTGTGCTATCCCAGGAAGCTGCTGCGATGAAGCTGACTGTCTGTTTGGTGCAGCTGTGCAGCTGTTTTTTGAAAAATGACTATTCAGCCCTTGTTTGACAAAACTGTTTCATATATGCATTTAACTTTCATATATATGGTTAACTTTTTATTATCNAGCTCATAATTAATTGTCAGTGTGAACACAAATGTGTTATTATTAATGTAATATAACAATATTATTGATATGCCTTCACAAAAAAATTTCATCATCCAGTATGAATCTTGAGGTATGACACGGATTTCAAGACAAATTTTTTAGTAAGAAACATTTTAACTTTGATTAAAAGTCATCCATAGTTTCAATTTCAACAAACTCATTGTCAAAATCACTGGCTCGGTGACGGACCCAACGATACTAAAATCAGTCCATTCCAAGTGGAATCAAGGCTAGATCGCGAAATTAGATCATTTTTTGAAGCATTTCAGATATATTGGGAGGTCAAATGAATGTTGCATGTGACATACTTATAATCAAATCAAGTGTCTTGATGAGACGAATTCAACGAGCCCAATATCGCTTAATTTTGACACCGTTAAAATAATCAAATTTTGATAAAATGTCGTTCAATCAAGAGAATCTCTCTAGGTCGTCCGATCAATAGTGTTTAAGATTCATTTTTTCATTTGTAATTTGAATTGAATAAATAGAGCTTCAAACCCCTAGTGAAGGATGACCTAGACCTTGGGTCAAGAGCAAGTCCCACACCTGCAGAAGGGGTAGCTGCTGCTCTACATCTTGCACTGCAGCTCTAGCCAACTTTGAATGTTGTTGCAGCCTCGAGCCATTGCAGCCTTAGATCACCGATTCATTTGGTCGTTGTCTCTTCCGGCCACCATCACTGCTGCCGCCTCCGACCATCTCATGTCACTAACTACGACCTATATGATTCACAGCCCGTGCAATTCTCAACTCCGACCCTCGTGACCTATGAACGTCATCACAGCTCGCTGTCATGACCAACTACGACCTAAGTGGTTCATAGCTGGTGTAACTTGCCACTACAACCTATGTGGTTCATAGCTCTTGCAACTCACAACTTTTGCCCCCAAGGCCTACGGACATCGTCACAGCTCGCCACTACGACTTATGTGATCAATTACGACTTACGTGGTTCATAGTTGGTGCAATTCCAAACTCCGATCCTCGCGGCTTGCGGACGTCGTCATAGCTCGCCACTACAACCTAAGTGGTTCATAGCTTGTGTAGCTCCAAACTCCGGCCTCTAAGGCCTGTGGACGTTGTTAGAGCTCATCACCATAGCCTACGTAACTAACTATGACCTATATGGTTCATTGCTCGTGGAACTCCCGACTTCATACCCCACAACTTACGGATATCGCCACGGCTCACCACTACGGCCCACGTGGTTTATAGCTCATGGAGTTCCCAACTCTGACCTCCATGACCTACGGATGTCGGCATAGCTCGCCACCACGACCTACGTGATTCATAGCTCATGTAACTTTCAACTCCGGCTCGTGCAACCTACAAACGTCGTCGCAGCTCATGTGACCAACTACGACCTACATATCTTACAACTCCTACAACTTTCTAATATGACCTATGTGGCCAACCGATGTTATTTCCTTGAAACAACCATAAATGGAGGAAAGACTATTGGGGTTCTTTGACATCCTTCTAACCGAAAAAGAAAAAAAACAAGGGGTATGTTTGAAATAAGGAGTGCCACCTAGGCAAGTTAAAAAAATTGTGCGCACAAGAACCAATAAAAAAGATTTACATATATACCACTCAATTCCTGTATATTTACATATCTAGCACCTACCTCAGATTTTACATACAAATCGTATTATTTATGCATAAAAAACATATCACTTTCAAAATTTAAAGTGGTGATACTTTTTATTTTGATACGAAAGATTGGAGTAATGTAAATGCCAAAATAAAAATTTAAATTTAGACATGTAAATAAATAAGAATTAAGTGGTGCATGTCTAAATGTCTCAAAATGAAATTATTTTTCTAAAACATTTGACTGTCGCCCGCAGTTTATAATTGGTGCATCATCTAAGGTTCTGTTTGGCGCAGTTGCAGCTGTGCTATCCCAGGAAACTGCTGCGAGGAAGCTGACTGTCTGTTTGGTGCAGCTGTGCAGCTGTTTTTTGAAAAATAACTATTCAGCCCTTGTTTGGCAAAACTGTTTCATATATGCATTTAACTTTCATATATATGGTTAACTTTTTATTATGACAACTCATATTTAGTGAATTTTTAGTGGATTTAAACCTTAAAAATGTTTAAATAATAGAAATTATGAGATTTGAAATCCCAAAAATCAGCATACAATGTTGACTACAGGAGCTTAAACTTATAAAAAAGTTTTAAAATTTTCTCTTAATTATAATTCCCCATCAAGACTCCACAAGTCAACCTCTGTCAAGGGGTGATGACATCCAGAAATGACCATAGAATAAACACAGCCAAAAGCTAAAAAAAATATCTACTTCTCCCAGATTCACGAAAGAAAAAATAATTCTTGTTATTTAAAGCTGAAATAAAAAAAATAAATGGCATAAAATAAATGAAAAATAACAGAAAATAGCAAAAAGTTGCACCTGCTCAGTAAAAATTAGAGGAATTCATTGAAGAAATTACTAGGATTGACGTTATTTTGAGAAAAAAATTAGAGGCATCAGATGTGGAGGAGATGCTCTGCACTGCCGAAGACGAGCTCCTAATGGGCTTCCAAGTTCGATGCTCTCAAAGCACCTCGCCTTTGTCCTCCGATGGCGATCCAGCCAATCCGAACTCCTCAGCCCTTGAAATCACAATCCAAAGGCTTATAAACTAAAGATAAGATATATGGTGATGTCATGAATGATTCCAAACCAAAATCGATGGTCGATGCGATCTCGAATAGAGAAGATTTCAACGATGACGAACAGAGCGAGGATGTTGGTGACGAGAATATGGTTTCGAAGGAGGCGGAGAAAGTGATCATGTGGGCAGTGGACGCCGCTAGACTCGATTCTTCTGCAAGGAATGATGAAGACAATGATTGGTTGCGTGAGATGCCCTGCACGTGAGGAACNAAAAGTTGCACCTGCTCAGTAAAAATTAGAGGAATTCATTGAAGAAATTACTAGGATTGACGTTATTTTGAGCAAAAAAAATTAGAGGCATGAGATGTGGAGGAGATGCCCTGAGCCGCCGAAGACGAGCTCCTAATGGGCTTCCACGTTCGATGCCCTCAAAGCACCTCGCCTTTGTCCTCCGATGGCGATCCAGCCAATCCGAACTCCTCAGCCCTTGAAATCACAATCCAAAGGCTTATAAACTAAAGATCAGATATATGGTGATGTCATGAATGATTCCAAACCAAAATCGATGGTCGATGCGATCTCAAATCGAGAAGATTTCAACGATGACGAACAGAGCGAGGATGTTGGTGACGGGAATATGGTTTCGAAGGAGGCGGAGAAAGTGATCATGTGGGTAGTGGACGCCGCTAGACTCGATTCTTCCGCAAGGAATGATGAAGACAATGATTGGTTGCGTGAGATGCCCTGCACGTGAGGAATTCGTGAGAAGAGAGGAAGAAGCAGCTTGATTGCGTGAGATGCGCCGGAGGAGAGGAAGTCATCAGTGAAGAGGAGGCGGGGGAGCAGATCACACGGTTCGTGAAGAAGAAATGAGAATCGAGGGTGGGGTAATTAGGTAAAAAGCCGAGAGAGGAAGCCAGGCCACAGGTTGTTCATCGCGTTCCGCTTTCAGGGTATATCGCGGCCCGCCGCATGCGCACCACGCCAAACAGAGCCTAAATTTTGCTTTTACAATGATACCACCCCACTTTCTTCACAAAAAATATACCATGCTAGGCCGTGGAGGTGATCAACTTAGGTAACACAAGAAAATATTCTCCTGGTGTTATTAGGGTATTATTGTGTGTTATTCAGACAATAACACCTGAATAATATATAATAACAACTGAATAATACACAATAACATCAGAATAACATAAGGAGAATATTTTCTTATGTTACCGGGTCAATCACCTCTACGGAGTAATTTTATTAGACTACACGTAACTCTACATACAGAGTCCTGATATAATATTTTTTCGAGCCCCTATAAATTTTCCTACGTACTTAAAATTTAAATTTTAGGGTCAGATATGTAAATACGTAGGAATGGTGGTTGTGTAAATATTTCTGGAAACAAAATTCCAAACTTCGATGACACTCTTTCCTCGCACACTTCGAATCCACCCTTCCATGGTTCGGTAGGAGTTAGATTCATGCGCGAGTGCCATGAATCTCATTATTGAGAATTCGTCTCCTTTATCGACTGTGCATTGGGGCAATGTCAGCTTGAATCCGTGAAAAAAATCTTTCCTTCTGGAACTGATTCTCGTCTGGCTTTTTTTGGAGATTGTTTTCATTTTTTTTAGTAGGATTGGGGGAATTCATCAGGGTTTGATGAGGAAATCCTAGTCGCAAGTCCTTTTTAACTACATCTATTAGCTGATCTGCGCGTACCTCGGAAAAGAGATCTTCATATTGTTTGGAGTGTTTGCAGTGGCAGATGATTGAGGTATTTGTTTGAGGCATCCNGGAAATCCTAGTCGCAAGTCCTTTTTAACTACATCTATTAGCTGATCTGCGCGTACCGCGGAAAAGAGATCTTCATATTGTTTGGAGTGTTTGCAGTGGCAGATGATTGAAGTATTTGTTTGAGGCATATTAGTGTAGTTGAAGTGAAAGGACAGGGTATGAAGCGCCGGAGTTATCGTATTCGATGGAGGACCAAGCTGGCTGTATTTCTTTCTCTGAGCTTTTGCATTGGTACCTTAATACTGACACAGAAGCAACACAGCCGAATCTTGGGAGTCGACGCTTCAAGTTCTTCTCGTCGGCTTCCGAAGCCTAAGATCGCGTTTCTTTTTATAGCTAGAAACCGGCTTCCTTTGGATTTGGTTTGGGATGCATTTTTCAAGGTTCTGATGCTTTGTTGTATGTTTATCTGCTAACTTCTTTTCTATATGTGGAATCCCTGCAACTGATCAATCATTAACCTTGATAGTTTTTGAAAGAATCATTCATCACGTTCGGTTGCAGGAACAGGAGGAGGATAAATTCTCCATTTACGTTCACTCCAGGCCAGGGTTTCTGTTCAACCAAGCTACTACAAAATCACGATACTTTTATGGACGGCAGGTCAACAATAGTGTACAGGTATGCATTGTTCCGAGTGAATATCTAATCTACAAAATTTAATCTCTCGTCTCACTGGTTTGGATTTTGGAGTTAACTGCAATATGCCAAATTTCATGAAACGTCTACAAACGGTTTCCTTCATCAACTTTTTTGTAGGGGCTTTTACATACATAGTGTGATAAGTAAAATGAAGCTGAATTCCTAAACACTGAGTTTCCTTTTGGTGTAATTGTTGAAATTTCTAATGAAACTCCAAGGTTCAGTGTGCTCATGTCGGAGCAGACTTTTATGGACGGCAGGTCAACTAACAACGATCCTAAATTTGCATAAGGTTTATGACCAATTATAGGATGAAGATATCATTCAACTCTGGAGATTAATTATGAATCATGGATTAGAAATTCCGTTTAGACAACTCCTGAGTTTTCTAATTTTATCACAAATTATAAACTCAATGGTAATAACTTTCTTCAATGGTTTCAATCCGTGTTTTTATATGTTTGCGGTAAAGGGAAAGAGAAATATCTCACGGGAGAAGGTAGGCATCTAAACAAGCCCAACTTAGGCCAGCCCAAAGCTTGTTCATGTTCGACTCGTTCAAATTTATTATTCTTCGTATTCAACAACATGTTTGAGATGGCTTGTGAATAGCCTATATTCATGTTCAACTCGATACGTTTGAAATAGGTTTGTGTCCGACTTGATAAAATCCATGAACATCATATTTTTTTTTGAAAATTAATCATACTACCCCAAATCTGATGTTTTGGGGGAAGTGCAAATGAGCATCGATTTTTTAATGTACTTGATGAGACATACACGACTTCACAACCCACTCCTCTTTCACCTAACTCTCACACTCCTCATCCTAACTCTTATATCCTTGTTGAGGATGTCTAAACCCAACCTGAATTGCATAACAAAAGACTGTGGGTACACAAGGAGGAAGAGAAACTTTGAGATGGTAGAAAACAACTTGCAAAGATAAAATTACTCCAAACAAAACTTGAATCCACTTTAACCTAAAATTTTGGGTGAGGAGTCTAGCACTCATAAGCTATCCTTTTTATCTTTTGGTTTTGATGACATGGAAAGCTATACTGGATACTCAATTCAGGAGTATGTAGCTTATGAAAAGCTATCATCAACCTATAGAGCATTTTATCTAACCTTGATATTGTGCAAATTCTTAAATCCGCTCTTAAAAATTTAGAATGGAGGAAATCAATTGAAGAGGAGATTCAAGAACAAAACATATTGACACATGAATTCTTACTAAACTCCATTATGATAAGCAACCAGTTGGATGCAAATTTGTGTTCAAAATCAAATTCTAAACAAATGGGGTGTTAAGAGATTCAAAGACAAACTTGTTGAAAAAGTTTTATCTCAAGCCCATGAACTATCAGGAGATTTTCACACCGGTCGCCAATTTGAACATTATCAGAATTTTACTTTCAGTAGTTGTTAACAAGGAGTGGGAACTGCATCAACTTGACATAAAATACCTTCTTGAATGAGGATATGGAAGAAGAAATGTATATGGAGATACCACCATAATTTAAGAATAATTTAAACAAACACCTAGTATGCAAATTCATGAAGTGTTTTCATGCGCTTAAACAATCACTAAGGGCATGGTTTGAAAAATTTGCTTGAACTATGAGATTTAATGGATATTCTCATGGTCAAGCTGATCATAAATCTGTTAATAAATACAATTAAGGAGATAAGATTGTTTCATTGATAATATATGTAGATGATATGATTCTTATTGATGATGATAAAAAAGAAATTCAAAAGAACAAAGTGCTTGCCACTGAATTTGAAGTCAAGGACCTTGAAACCATGAAATGTTTTCTAAGTATGGAGGTAGTAATGTCCAAGAAAGACATCGTTATATTATAGAGGAAATAAATCTTAGATCTACCTAAGGAGATAAAGTTGATTGAATGCAAACCTGTTGATACTCTAATGGATCCCACCAAGAAGTCAAATATGAGAGAAGAAAACATATATATGGATAAGGAAAGTTATCAAAGATTGATAGAAAAATTTATCTATTTGTCACATACTAGGCTAGCTATTGCATGCTCTGTCAGCATTGTGAGCCAACACATGAATAACCCAAATGAAGAGCATTTGAAGATACTGTAAATGATTTTAAGGTTTCTCAAGGAGACTCTTGGTTATAAATTAATTTGTGAGAAAATTAGAAACGAAGAGGTAGAAGTCTGTTGATGCTAGTTTGGTTACAAAAATACTACTCTTATGTATGGAAAAGTCTAGTTACATGGAGAAGTAAGAAGCACGCTGCTATTTCCAAAAGCAGTGCAGAATTAGATTGTAGGGAACTCGCCTTGAGAGTCTGTTAAGGGATATGGATTCAAAAATTATTAAAAGAATTGGGGTGTAGCTCAAATAGGCTTATAAATGTATCTTGTGACAATCAAACAATCATCAGTATTGCCAAGAATTTTGTCCACGATGATTGGACCAAACATTGTTGAAATCGATAGACACTTTATTTCTGAAAATGATAATGATGGAATTATATATCTAAGCTACATCCCGACATACCAACAAGTTATTGATGTCTTCACCAAAGCTCTTCCTTTAAGCACTTTCTCAAAGTTCAATACCAGGCTTGATCTCTACAACATCTAAGACCTAACTTGAGGTGGAGTGTGAAATACTGAGAAGCTTCAATTTCTTTTATATGGTGGGATGGATGAACACTTCAGAAATAATGGAAGTTTTGATTGAGGACAATTTTGGCAACTACAATTAGTTTTATTCCATTTCTTTTTTATGTTTCTTTATTTTTTATCTCATAATTATTTCATTTCCTTGTTTAGATTTTATATATTTGATAAATATGTAAATTAGGAGCGATTGATTTCCCTATATACATGTAACCTACACATGAATAATTAAATGAAATAATTTTTCATCTCTAAACCTATTTTTCACATATATCAATGGGGCAAAATTGTGAGGTCATTAGGGCAAAGCGGACAATATCTCAATGGGTGAGAATTTAGGCTATTATTAATGGTACCGTTGCATTACACCAGTATGAAGATAGGATTATCTGCCCGTGCCTTGGTGGATTATTCTGAGCTAAGAAAACTGACATGGATGCTAGTGGCTTCTGTGAGGAAGATTGTGAAATCCCTTAAGTAAAGCTGAACTCTTAAGAATCGAGATACTTTTCATGTAATAGTTGGAGTTTCATCAAAAACTCCAAATAAGAGTGCTTCTGCGGGAGCACTCTTGGGATGGGTGACAATATGGGAAGTTGAACCCAATGGGAAAAAACTGTGAGGCCATATGACCAATGCGAACACTATCAAGTTGGGTGAGAGTTTGGGCTGTTACACATACCAATTCGTATGTCTTTACATATCTAACACCAAAATTTTACTTTTTTTACATTTAAAACTCCCAAATCTTTTATATCATATAAAAATACCATCATTTTAAGTTTAAAAAGTCAAAATACTCCTTTTCATTCATAGGCAAGGTAGTATGCATGTAAAAATTAAAATTTAGGCCTTAGATATGTAAATACATAGGAATTGAGTGGTTTGTATGTATATCTTCCTTATTTGTAGAGGCATTTACATATTTGTATATGCACTTACAGTCAATTTACTAAATAAATATGTTGTAGATATCAATCTAGGCCAAGCCTAACATTTAAAGTCCTTCAAATTGATTGAAATTCATTTACAAGCCATTGCTTGCCACTCCTAGAGTACAAAAGACATATTCCCAAAATAAAGGAAATTGTTCACTTGTTTAAACTGTACAACCTGATTTGTTTCTAGAACACTTGATTATTTGACTAACTTTATGGAGAATCAACCAACCAAAACAACTTTTTTGGCTTTATGCCACAATCATCATAACTTATCTGGATTTATACTTTGCATGCCATTTGGTTTTGAACTATGACTTTGAGCTATGCTTACACAATAATGTCTGTCAGCACTTTTTTCTTTCCTTAGAATATTTCATGTTATGCTCATTTTTTGTTTGCAATCAGGTAGATTGGGGAGAAGCAAGCATGATTCTAGCAGAGCGCATCCTGCTTCACAATGCACTCAGGGATGCTTCCAATGAGCGGTTTCTTTTCCTATCTGATAGGTATTTTATTTTTATTACGATTCTTTGTACTCCAGATCTATATTTCTAATTAACTTGATTTGCATTTTGTCATTGATTCCTCATGAAAAGCCACCACTCTCCGAAGTTTTCTCAATTTGTCAGAGAAAACTTTGAAGTAGTTTTTCTTAGGTTGATAAGTTTATTTTAATGATTTATATTCCATATTTAGACTCGAGTTTTTTTAGATTTGTGGTTAAGACTTCCTATGGGTGCACACTCACAAGCTATTGTCTTGTTCTCTCATAGGAGAGTACTTTTGATTGAGGTGGATCCTTTTGCTTATATTTAAGGCTTAGATTTGGTTGTTATATGTGGATTCAACTAAATGTGGAATAGTTGGAGGGTGAAGGTTGTTCTGAATCCTGATTACGATCTTTTGATTTTTTCATCTCAAGTGTATTAATAAACCCTATTTGACAATGTCAGAGTGATTTAAATTGCAATGTACAGAGATATTGAATAACAACTAGTAGTTGCCTCTTCTCAGGTTTCCAAATAGAGTGGGTGTATATGTTTGTTGAAGACATACTTTTGAGGTTGATGTCATATTGTTCATTGAAGAGGGCTAGTCATTGCTATTTTCACTTGATAGTTTAGAGATGTGAAGCATGGCCACTTTCCAATGTTGAGGCATGAAGCATGTATCAATCAGGAATAAAAGAAATCATAATAAAGAGTTTCCTTCTTCGCAATAATGCAAAGAAGGAAATATTATATTTGCACGGATTCTCTCCTTTTTAGCTGAATATTTAGATTATGAATATGTATTAATTAAGTTACTTAAATTAGATTATACTGAATATTATGTACCTAAAATAGATTGTACAAACTACTATTTATTGGAATGAAAGCAAAGGAAAAGGCATTCAGCCTATTTACTCAAAATATTGTCATGGTATCAGAGATTGAATCCTTGAAATTTTAGTTTTTTGTTATATTTGTCTGGCATCTTCGACAGCTTCCTCACCGCCGGAGAGGTCGTTCTTATCTTTGAGTTCTGCGGAATCTTCGTCCGCTTTGATTGAGTTCTACAGCTGCTTCAAGCCAATCGCCTTCGATCGAACCAGAGCCGATCGCCTTCGATCGGACCATTGGTGCTGAGTTTACGACTGGCGCGGCATCTCCGGACATCTCCGCTCCGCTCGCTCTGGTCTGGACTTCTCCTCTGGTGCGGCATCTTCGGATATCTGCCATTCGCTCCCGCTCGTTCGATCGTCGCATCTGCTGCTCGTTCGATCTTCGTTCTTCGCATCTGCTCCGCGATCGATCTGTCTCGATCGTTCGATCGATCGTCCTGCACCACTCCACGATCTTCGCATCTGCCAAGTCTCGTGCCTCGATCCACCGATCCGCCCCGCGATCTTCGCATCCTGCATTCAGAGATACCGTGCGGACATCTCTGGACAATCCTGCATCCACTCCGCGATCTTCGCTTCTGCTGTGTCTCGTACCTAGCCCTTGATTTGAATTTTATTTATTTTTAAAATGTATTCTGAAATCTTAGTTATCAAATTTACGGGAAAAAATTATGCCGCATGGGAATTTCAACTTAGAATGTTCTTAAAAGGGAAGGAGCTTTGGGGTCATATTGATGGATCTACCCCAGCCCCTACTGAGACAAAAGATCTTGGTCAATGGGAAGCAAGGATGCACAGATTGTTTCCTGGATTTTGGGATCTATTGAAGCTCATATGGTGAACAATTTACGATCCTTTGGCACAGCTAAAGAAATGTGGGAATATCTGAAGCGTGTTTATAATCAAGATAATTCTGCAAAACGCTTCCAATTGGAACTTGACATGAGTAATTTTAGTCAGGGTAATCTTTCAATCGAGCAATATTATNGATTGATTATGACGAAACATTTGCACCTGTGGCTAAAATGACAACTGTCCGACTGGTGTTATCTATTGCTGCATCTAAAGGCTGGTTCTTAAAGCAGATGGATGTTAAGAATACATTCTTACATGGGGATCTCAAAGAAGACGTGTATATGACTCCTCCAGGCTTATTTTCTACACCTTCACATGATGTTTGTAAACTGAAACGGTCCCTATACGGTTTGAAACAGGCTCCACGGGCCTGGTTTGAAAAATTTCACAATA
>JXCR01096503.1:162432-186916 GCA_002079205.1 Phalaenopsis hybrid cultivar | reverse complement strand
CTCGAGAATAAATATATCTGAGCCTAGTCCCATACGAGTGCTTGCGGTCCCCCTCACTTGGAATTTTCTTTGGTTTTATCGAAATTTTGGGACGGAGCACTCGTGTTACTTTTCTTTTCTTGCGGGAGAGTGCTTGCGGTCCCCCTTGTCCGGGTTTTCTTTTTGTTTTATCGAAGTTTTGGTAGACGAAACATTCGTGTTACTTTTCTTTTCTTTCGGGATTTCCCCAGGAGTTTTGAGGATTTTCTTTCACTTGAGTCTCTTTCGTTGATTTTCTCGAGTTCCTCTAGTTTCTTTCGTTGATTTTCTCGGTTCCTCTAGGAGTTTTGAGGATTTTCTTTTACTTGAGTCTCTCTCTCGTTGATTTTCTCGAGTTTCTCCACTTTTCTTCGGGTGAATGTTTCTTTCGTTGATTTTCTCGGTTCCTCTAGGAGTTTTGAGGATTTTCTTTTACTTGAGTCTCTCTCTCGTTGATTTTCTCGAGTTTCTCCACTTTTCTTTCCGATTTCCTGGGCGACGTTCTTTCGGGATTTACTTTTTGAGATGTCATTTAGGTTTGCCATGCTCAAAGGGACAGCGGATTTTACAGGCATAATTTACTTTTTTGAGATGCATTTAGGTTTGCTATGCTTAAGGGACAGCGGATTTCACAGGCATACAGGTTTGCTTTACATTTTACAGTATTTAATTTTCCTGTTTCTACTTGCTACTGCTCTTCCTGTGTAGCATATTACTCCTGTTCCTACTTGCTACTGTTCTCCATGTACAGCATGTTACACTTGTCCTGTTTCTACCTGCTACTGTCTTCCATGTATAGCATGTTGTACTGCTTCTGTTTTCTGCCTACTACTGTTTCACTTGCATGCTACTGTTCATTCCTGTATTGTACGCTTTACATTTTATAACTTTAAACATGTTTACTCTTTTTTATATAGTATGTTTAGAGAACTACAACCTTGCACATTTTACATTTTATAACTTTAAATATGTTTACCTTTTTTACATAGGATGTTTAGAGGACTACAACCATAGAGGTGCATTGCACACTTTATATTATATAACTTCAAACATGTTTCCTTTTTACATAGGATAGGGCCATTTGATTTGATACTACAACCGGACACTCTAGAAAACTTAAACTCGTCACGTCGAGGAGCTTGGAGCTAACGCGGTGGGCAGCTTAGTCATCTTCAACAACAGAACACGTCTTCCTCAGCAAAATATTTCCTTTTCCTAGAAATTAAACAACAATCCATAGGTTTTCGAGGTTGTTCGCCTAGCGCAACATAAATCCTCCACCTTTTTTTTTTCCTTAGGCATTCGTATAGCTCTGCCNACCAAGCTACTACAAAATCACGATACTTTTATGGACGGCAGGTCAACAATAGTGTACAGGTATGCATTGTTCAGAGTGAATATCTAATCTACAAAATTTAATCTCTCGTCTCACTGGTTTGGATTTTGGAGTTAATTGCAGTATGCCAAATTTCATGAAACATCTACAAACGGTTTCCTTCATCAACTTTTTTGTAGGGGCTTTTACATACATAGTGTGATAAGTAAAATGAAGTTGAACTCCTAAACACTGAGCTTCCTTTTGTGTAATTGTTGAAATTTCTAATGAAACTCCAAGGTTCAGTGTGCTCATGTCGGAGCAGACTTTTATGGACGGCAGGTCAACTAACATCAATCTTAAATTCGCATAAGGTTTATGACCAATTATAGGATGAAGATATCATTCAACTCTGGAGATTAATTATGAATCATGGATTAGAAATTCCGTTTAGACAACTCCTGAGTTTTCTAATTTTATCACAAATTATAAACTCAATGGTAATAACTTTCTTCAATGGTTTCAATCCGTGTTTTTGTATGTTTGTGGTAAAGGGAAAGAGAAATATCTCACGGGAGAGGGTAGGGGTCTAAACAAGCCCAACTTAAGCCAGCCCAAAGCTTGTTCATGTTCGACTCGTTCAAATTTATTATTCTTCGTATTCAACAACATATTTGAGATGGCTTGTGAATAACCTATATTCATGTTCAACTCGATACATTTAAAATAGGCTTGTGTCCGACTTGATAAAATCCACGAACATCATATTTTTTTTGAAAATTAATCATACTACCCCAAATCTGATGTTTTGGGGGAAAGTGCAAATGAGCATCGATTTTTCGATGTACTTGATGAGACATACACGACTTCACAATCCACTGCTCGTTCACCTAACTCTCACACTCCTCATCCACCTAACTCTTATATCCTTGTTAAGGATGTCTAAGCCCAACCTGAATTACATAACAAAAGACTGTGGGTACACAAGGAGGATGAGAAACTTTGAGCTGGTAGAAAACAACTTGCAAAGACAAAATTACTCCAAACAAAACTTGAATCCACTTTTACCTAAAATTTTGGGCGAGGTGTCTAGCACTCATAAGCTATCCTTTTTATCTTTTGGTTTTGATGACATGAAAAGCTATATTGGATACTCAATTCAGGAGTATGTAGCTTATGAAAAGCTATCATCAACCTATAGAGCATTTTATCTAACCTTGATATTGTGCAAATTCTTAAATCCGCTCTTAAAAATTTAGAATGGAGGAAATCAATTGAAGAGGAGATTCAAGAACAAAACATATTGACACATGAATTCTTACTAAACTCCATTATGATAAGCAACTAGTTGGATGCAAATTTGTGTTCAAAATCAAATTCTAAACAAATTGGGTGTTAAGAGATTCAAAGACAGACTTGTTGAAAAAGTTTTATCTCAAGCCCATGAAATCAACTATCAGGAGATTTTCACACCATTCACCAATTTGAACATTATCAGAATTTTACTTTCAGTAGCTGTTAATAAGGAGTGGGAATTGCATCAACTTGACATAAAATTACCTTCTTGAATGGGGATATGGAAGAAGAAATGTATATGGAGATACTACCATAATTTAAGAATAATTTAAACAAACACCTAGTATGCAAATTCATGAAGTGTTTTCATGCGCTTAAACAATCACTAAGGGCATGGTTTGAAAAATTTGCTTGAACTATGAGATTTAATGGATATTCTCATGGTCAAGCTGATCATAAATCTGTTAATAAATACAATTAAGGAGATAAGATTGTTGGATTAATAATATATGTAGATGATTTGATTCTTATTGATGATGATAAAATAGAAATTCAAAAGAACAAAGTGTTTGCCACTGAATTTGAAGTCAAGGACCTTGAAACCATGAAATGTTTTCTAAGTATGGAGGTAGTAATGTCCAAGAAAGACATTGTTATATTATAGAGGAAATAAATCTTAGATCTACCTAAGGATATAAAGTTGATTGAATGCAAACTTGTTGATACTCTAATGGATCCCACCAAGAAGTCTAATATGGGAGAAGAAAACATATATATGTATAAGGAAAGTTATCAAAGATTGGTAGAAAACTTTATCTATTTGTCACATACTAGGCTAGCTATTTCATGCTCTGTCAGCATTGTGAGCCAACACATGAATAACCCAAATGAAGAGCATTTGAAGATGCTGTAAATGATTTTAAGGTTTCTCAAGGAGACTCTTGGTTATAAATTAATTTGCGAGAAAATTAGAAACGAAGAGGTAGAAGTCTATACTGATGCTAGTTTGGTTACGGAAATACTACTCTTATGTATGGAAAAGTCTAGTTACATGGAGAAGTAAGAAGCACGCAGCTATTTTCAGAAGCAGTGCAAAATTAGATTGTAGGGAACTCGCCTTGAGAATCTGTTAAGGGATATGGATTCAGAAATTATTAAAAGAATTGGGGTGTAGCTCAAATAGGCTTATAAATGTATCTTGTGACAGTCAAGCAATCATCAGTATTGCCAAGAATTCTGTGCACGATGATTGGACGAAACATTGTTGAAATCGATAGACACTCTATTTCTGAAAATGATAATGATGGAATTATATATCTAAGCTACATCCCGAAACACCAACAAGTTGCTGATGTCTTCATAAAAGCTCTTCCTTTAAGTACTTTCTCAGAGTTCAATACCAGGCTTGATCTCTACAACATCTAAGACCTAACCTGAGGTGGAGTGTGAAATATTGAGAAGCTTCGACTTCTTTTATATGGTTGGATGGATGAACACTTCAGAAATAATGGAAGTTTTGATTGAGGACCATCTTGGCAACTACAATTAGTTTTATTCAATTTCTTTTTTATGTTTATTTATTTTTTATCTCATAATTATTTCATTTCCTTGTTTAGATTTTATATATTTGCTAAATTTGTAAATTAGGAGCGATTGATTTCCCTATATACATGTAACCTACATGTGAATAATTAAATGAAATTATTTTTCATCTCTAAACCTATTTTTCACATATATCAATGGGGCAAAATTGTGAGGCCATTAGGCCAAAGCGGACAATATCTCAATGGGTGAGAATTTATGCTATTATTAATGGTACCGTTGCATTACACCAGTATGAAGATAGGATTATCTGCCTGTGCCCTGGTGGATTATTCTGAGCTAAGAAAACTGACATGGATGCTAGTGGCTTTTGTGAGAAAGATTGTGAAATCCCTTAAGTACAGCTGAACTCTTAAGAATCGAGATACTTTTCATGTAATAGTTGGAGTTTCATCAAAAACTCCAAATAAGAGTGCTTCTGCGGGAGCACTCCTGGGATGGGTGACAATATGGGAAGTTGCAACCAATGGGAAAAAACTATGAGGCCATATGACCAAAGTGAACACTATCAAGTTGGGTGAGAGTTTGGGCTGTTACACATACCAATTCGTATGTCTTTACATATCTAACACCAAAATTTTACTTTTTTACATTTAAAACTCCCAAATCTTTCATATCATATAAAAATACCATCATTTTAAGTTTAAAAATCAAAATACTCCTTTTCATTCATAGGCAAGGTAGTATGCATGTTAAAATTAAAATTTAGGCCTTAGATATGTAAATACATAGGAATTGAGTGGTTTGTATGTATATCTTCCTTATTTGTAGAGGCATTTACATATTTGTATATGCACTTACAGTCAATTTACTAAATAAATATGTTGTAGATATCAATCTAGGCCAAGCCTAACATTTAAAGTCCTTCAAATTGATTGAAATTCATTTGCAAGCCATTGCTTGCCACTCCTAGAGTACAATAGACTTATTCCCAAAATATAGGAAATTGTTCAATTGTTTAGACTGTACGACCTGATTTGTCTCTAGAACACTTGATTATTTGACTAACTTTATGGAGAATCAACCAACCAAAACAACTTTTTTGGTGAAATCCCTTTTGAGGGCTTTATGCCACAATCATCATAATTTATCTGGATTTATACTTTGCATGCCATTTGGTTTGGAACTATGACTTTGAGCTATGCTTACTCAATAATGTCTGTCAGCACTTTTTTCTTTCCTTAGAATATTTAATGTTATGCTCATTTTTTGTTTGCAATCAGGTAGATTGGGGAGAAGCAAGCATGATTCTAGCAGAGCGCATCCTGCTTCACAATGCACTCAGGGATGCTTCCAATGAGCGGTTTCTTTTCCTATCTGATAGGTATTTAATTTTTATTACGATTCTTTGTACTCCAGATCTATATTTCTAATTAACTCGATTTGCATTTTGTCATTGATTCCTCATGAAAAGCCACCACTCTCCGAAGTTTTCTCAATTTGTCAGAGAATACTTTGAAGTAGTTTTTCTTAGGTTGATAAGTTTATTTTAATGATTTATATTCCATATTTAGACTCGAGTTTTTTTAGATTTGTGGTTAAGACTTCCTATGGGTGCACACTCACAAGCTATTGTCTTGTTCTCTCATAGGAGAGTACTTTTGATTGAGGTGGATCCTTTTGCTTNTAACTCGATTTGCATTTTGTCATTGATTCCTCATGAAAAGCCACCACTCTCCGAAGTTTTCTCAATTTGTCATTGAAAACTCTGAAGCAGTTTTTTTTAGGCTGATAAGTTTATTTTAATGATTTATATTCCATATTTAGACTCGAGTTTTTTTAGATTTGTGGTTAAGACTTCCTATGGATGTACACTCACAGTCTATTGTCTTGTTCTTTCATAGGAGAGTACTTTTGATTGAGGTGGATCGTTTTGGTCATATTTAAGGCTTAGATTTGGTTGTTATATGTGGATTCAACTAAATGTGGAATAGTCGGAGGGTGAAGGTTGTTCTGAATCCTGATTACGATCTTTTGATTTTTTCATCTCAAGTGTATTAATAAACCCTATTTGACAATGTCAGAGTGATTTAAATTGCAATGTACAGAGATATTGAATAACAACCAGTAGTTGCCTCTTCTCAGGTTTCCAAATAGAGTGGGTGTATATGTTTGTTGAAGACATACTTTTGAGGTTGATGTCATATTGTTCATTGAAGAGGGCTAGTCATTGCTATTTTCACTTGATAGTTTAGAGATGTGAAGCATGGCCACTTTCCAATGTTGAGGCATGAAGCATGGTCACTGTAAAGTCAGGGTGATACCAGAGTTAACCCAAACAGTGATAGGAAAACACAATATTATTGATTAATTCAAAATTAGAGAAGTACAATCACATAAACGGAAATAGAAATAACAACATACACAACCCAAACACAATTAGGATTATATCCTAAGAGAGGGTGATTGTGGTCAATGAAGGTTTGGAATGTGTCAAGTGGTGGGAAAGGGTGGCTGACAACCAGAAACAACAAGGAGATTGTTTCCCGGATTCCGACAGCAAATAAGCTGCCGGAATTGATGTGGGAGGGCTGTTCGGATCAACAATAGCCATGGAGTGGGTGGTGTAGGGTTGGTGGCAGTAGGGGGAAAGGGGAGGAGCGGTTGTCTTGGGGCTTTGGATGAAGTATAACAGTAGTTAGAGTGGATTTCAGGGAGTGACAGTGAGTGCAGCGGAACAATGAAAAAACAACAGGCGTGATGTTTTCTAGATGGCGACAACGATACCGGTAACTGGCCAGAGGTCAAAACAGTGAGACGAGGAACTGCATTGGCATCAAAGAGGAGGGAGGGGCAGCGATGACGACAGTAACTGTATAAAAAATCAATAAGTGGTTGTTGCAGGTGGTTGTAGTGAGATACGGTGACCGGGAGTGACTCGCGGAGGTTGTGGAAGGGGATATGGAAGATAATCACCACCTCATGAGAGAGATACAACCAAAGAACCACTTAAACCCCCGATTACAACTTTTGAAGGGAAAAAATGGAGGCCTACGACTGTCTTAAAAAAACTGATACTAAACCCTAATACGAACATATATAAGAAATGACTAGAAAAGAATGAAATGAAAGAAGGAATTTTTTTAAAACACGAGATTGTTGGTGTGATTGTTAAGATGAAAGCTGGCTTGAGTTTTGTTTGGATTAGGGCTCATATCCATTGGCAAATTAGGCATAATTTGACATATTTATTTAATTTAAAGAATTTCATATTGATTGAGTCGGGGCTTATTCCATTTGAAAGACTAAAATCGTATAATCTTAGATGTGTGCAAAATATTTAATAGGCTTTATATCCTTGCCCTATGTGTATGATGGCTTGATCAATTAAAATTGATTTAATGTAGCTTTTGGTTTCCTATCGATCTAGTTAATTAAGTCGTAGTTTATATATAGTGGAAGGCTCATTGTTTGGAATTTGATCCGTTGATGTGGTGCTTATTTTATCATGCACATTAAATTGATACAATAGGACCCAAAAATCAAATGGGAGTGGAGTCAATAAGTTTCGAACTAAATCATTAGCGTATTTATTGGATCAATTGTATTGACTTCATTCATTTGTTATAAGGTTTGGGGTTTGGGTCTTAATAGGTTATGTTGATGATTTTGCAACCGTAAAGAAGGGGGGCAGTATGTCTGTTTAGATTTTCCATAGGTCTATTAGAGACTCTCAACACAGGTTTGAAAGCATTTTAAAGTCCAAGGGGCATTAGAGTGCTTACAATTACATTAACATACTTTTTGATGTATTAATATCCTTATAAATGCATGACATATATGACAATGCTAGAATTTAATTCATAAATATATATGTATAATAGTGTTTTATGTAATTTAAACAAAATTTTTAATGTAACGATATCCTGAAATGCTTTGTATGCTTTTCAAATTCATACGTTTGATGCAATAGAGGGTTGATCATAGTCTAGTTTACTTCACAGAAGTGAAACGTATTTGATTTTGATTTTGTGAACTTTCAAGGGCTCTTTTANCATTGCTATTTTCACTTGATAGTTTAGAGATGTGAAGCATGGCCACTTTCCAATGTTGAGGCATGAAGCATGGTCACTGTAAAGTCAGGGTGATACCAGAGTTAACCCAAACAGTGATAGGAAAACACAATATTATTGATTAATTCAAAATTAGAGAAGTACAATCACATAAACGGAAATAGAAATAACAACATACANAAACTACTATTTATTGGAATGAAAGCAAAGGAAAAGGCATTCAGCCTATTTACTCAAAATATTGTCAGCATGGTCACTGTAAAGTCAGGGTGATACCGGAGTTAACCCAAACAGTGATAGGAAAACATAATATTATTGATTAATTCAAAATTAGAGAAGTACAATCACATAAACGGAAATAGAAATAGCAACATACACAACCCAAACACAATTAGGATTATATCATAAGAGAGGGTGATTGTGGTCAATGAAGGTTTGGAATATGTCAAGTGGTGGGAAAGGGTGGCTGGCAACCAGAAACAACAAGGAGATTGTTTCCCGGGTTCCGACAGCAAATAAGCTGCCGGAATTGATGTGGGAGGGCTGTTCGGATCAACAATAGCCATGGAGTGGGTGGTGTAGGGTTGGTGGCAGTAGGGGGAAAGGGGAGGAGCGGTTGTCTTGGGGCTTTGGATGAAGTATAACAGTAGTTAGAGTGGATTTCAGGGAGTGGCAGTGAGTGCAGCAGAACAACGAGAAAACAACAGGCGTGATGTTTTCCAGACGGCTACAACGATACCGGTAATTGGCCAGAGGTCAAAACAGAGAGATGAGGAACTGCATTGGCATCAAAGTGGAGGGAGGGGCAGCGACGACGACAGTAATTGTATAAAAAATCAATCAGTGGTTGTTGCAGGTGGCTGTAGTGAGATATGGTGACCGGGAGCGACTCGCGGAGGTTGTGGAAGGGGATATGGAAGATAATCACCACCTCATGAGAGAGATACAACCAAAGCTCCACTTAAACCCCCGAATACTACTCTTGAAGGGAAAAAATGGAGGCCTACGACTGTCTTAAAAAAACTCACACAAAAAAACTGATACTAAACCCTAATACGAACATATATAAGAAATGACCAGAAAAGAATGAAAGGAAAGAAGGAATTTTTTTTTAAAACATGAGATTGTTGGTGTGATTGTTAAGATGAAAGCTGGCTTGAGTTTTGTTTGGATTAGGGCTTATATCCATTGGCAAATTAGGCATAATTTGACATATTTATTTACTTTAAAGAATTTCATATTGATTGAGTCGGGGATTATTCCATTTGAAATACTAAAATCGTATAATCTGAGATGTGTGCAAAATATTTAATAGGCTTTATATCCCTATATGCATGATGGCTTGATCAATTAAAATTGATTTAATGTAGCATTTGTTTTCTTGTCAATCTAGTTAATTAAGTCATAGTTTATGTATAGTGGAAGGCTCATTGTTTGGAATTTGATCCGTTGATGTGGTGCTTATTTTATCATGCACATTAAAATGATACAATAGGACCCAAAAATCAAATGGGAGTGGATTCAATAAGTTTCGAACTAGGTCATTAGCGTATTTATTGGATCAGTTGTATTGACTTCATTCATTTGTTATAAGGTTTGGGGTTTGGGTCTTAATAGGTTTTGTTGATGATTTTGCAACCGTAAAGAAGGGGGGCAGTATGGCTATTTAAATTTTCCATAGGTCTATTAGAGACTCTCGACACAGGTTTGAAAGCATTTTAAAGTCCAAGGGGCATTGGAGTGCTTACAATTACATTAATATACTTTTTGATGTATTAATATCCTTATAAATGCATGACATATATGAAAATGCTAGAATTTAATTCATAAATATATGTATAATAGTGTTTTATGTAATTTAAGCAAAATTTTTATTGTAACGATATCCTGAAATGCTTTGTATGCTTTTCAAATTCATACGTTTGATGCAATAGAGGGTTGATCATAGTCTAGTTTACTTCACAGAAGTGAAACACATTTGATTTTGATTTTGTGAACTTTCAAGGGCTCTTTGTAAGATTTATACAGTTAAAAAACCTGAGATTTTAATGTTCATGCACTAGGGTCCCATGATATTTGTTTAATTGGCTTTAATTGTGTTACCTTAGAATTACTCTCCACTAAAGGAGTTTTATAATTCAAATTTATTGTTAAGCTGTTGGGAGCTTTATTGCACCGCTTACATTATGGATTCCAGTTTCATAATATGGTTCAAGTATGCTTCTGATACCGGAGTTAACTCAAACCACGACTCAAAACGACACAACTTTATTGATGAGTTTGAATGAAAGTACAACACAGACCCTTGGACGAAAATAACATAACAATTGAACGATAAGCCAAGGGGCAACAACCAACAAACAATAAAATTAGTACTACAAAGAGCAGAAAAAATCTTGATTCGGGTCGGGTGGAGGCTATGACTCTATCTGAAGGCTGGGGAGGTGTTGCTGGCGGCTTGGAAGATGTCGGAGTGAGCGTCAGCGTTGGAGGGGGGCTGCTGGCACTATAGCTTGCTGATGGAGTGCCGGGAGTGGGCTGCGCTTGCTGATGGTGCTGCAGCTGACAAGGAGGCGCCAACATGGACTGTGGCATCCTGGAAGAGGCAGCGACCGCTATAGCTAGAAGGAGCAGGAGAAGGGGGCTAGGTGGGCTGCAGAATGGTATCTAGAGGATGGCAGCGAAGGAGGCGATGGCGGCAGGAGTTGACGCGGAGATACTCACCACCTTGGCGGGGTTGCAACAGTTAGGAGGAAGAGGCATTGCAATGTCTATGTAGAAGATTAGGTCACGGGTGAAGAGATCACGGCATAGGAGGGGGGTAATTATGGCGTGCTTTTAATAGAGTTGGACTTGCCCCTATTGGACCGGTCTTTTATTATGCCCGATCGAGGGGCGTGAGTGAACAGCCCTCGCGTCAGCTTTGTAGCTAATTTTCATAGTAGCATATCAATTACCTCATAACCAGTACAAGTAACTATCATTAAATGTTAGATGGGGTTCATTCCATTCTACAAGTATGATTTCCAATGGTATTAGGGTTGATTCAGGGTGCTTAAGTTCCACCATAAATTTATTATTCTAATTTATTTTTTATGTCCATTAAGTAAGTTAGTGGGCTTGGAATTTGAGTTGCCCATCTTTAATTATATGTTTTAATTAATGCATGATGATGCATCATCTTTTTCATTGTCCAACCATTTTTAATAATCTGTTTCTATAAATACCGCAGGTGCGTTTGGCAATTTAAAAGGCATCACTATAAATTCATGATGTTCATATCTTGTACCAAATGCTATTTTTGCCGTCTATTTCTTTAATTCTCAATTGATGGTAGCCTGATAGTCAATCTCTATTTGAAAATACTGAATCCCATTCTAATTGATTAAAGAGATCATCATTCGCTGGCAATGTGTATTTGATCTTAACTTTGAGCTTGTTCAAATCCTTATAATCAATACATAATTTCAGATTTCCTTCTTTCTTCTTAACAAATAATATTATTTGGACTGATACATCCTTTCTCTAATACCATTCAGTAACCGACTCTTTAATTCTTGCAATTCTATTATTGCCGTTCTATAAGGTGCTTGGCTATTGGTTCTGCACCTTGCAGCTGCATCCATTCGAAGGCCCACAACTGAGACTTTTAATCTTGGAGATGAGGAAGCTAGTACGGGTCTCTTACCATATTGGTAAGATGGCCAAATTAATTAAAGTTGATTTAATGGGGCTTGCTATCTCCCTGCCAATTCAATTAATTAAGTTGTCGCTTGTTCCTATTTGAAGTACCAATGCTTAGAATTTGTTTTTTTTATGCAATATGTATTTTAATAGGCATATTGAAATGATTAACTAGGACTCTGAGATCATCTGAGAGTCAATGTAGTCAAATTTCGGTCATTGAAATATGCCTGATCACTGTGTTGGCACAATTTATACGAGTTAAGGTGCAGGGGTTAGGCCTCGAAAGATTATATTGACATAAAGGGTTCTTTTATTATCATTTAGATTTTTCATAGGTATACAAGAATTCTTCGACGCATATTTGAAATCATTTTGCTGTGCAAGAAGCATTAGCATGCTTACCTTCACGTTAGCAATACATTATTCAATGCGATCCATTAGCATGGTCGGGTGTATGGAAAATACGAGTATACATTTGCATATTCTTCCACAGGTGCAATACACATTTGTATTCAACTAAGCTCATGAGTGAATAGTTATGTACTCCAACTTTACATGTGCTGTTTTATCTTTGTTGTATGCAGTCTGTACTGAATAATAACTAGTCCACATTAGCACATTTTTTTGATGTATTGATGTCCATGTTAATGCGTCACGCATATTAGCTTTTATGATTCATTCTTGGATATGCATGTTTCAATGCATTCTATATAATGTAAATACTTTCTGATGTTATGAGAGGCGTTGTGCATTTTTTGAATTCATATGTAGGGTACACTGCAAGCTTGATAGCTCAAATTTTCTTCACAAAAATCAAAAACATTGATTTTGATCAATGTGAATTTTGTCTAGCACTTCGTAAGATTTATGCAGCTGTGAAAGAAATTTTAATGACCGTAAAATGAATCCTACGATATTTTTTCTTTTACTTTATTTCTTGCAGATATATGCTCTAGTAGAAGATTTCTGTAGTCTAAATTTTGCATTGGGTCATTGGGAGATTTAAAACACCACATGCATTATAGATATAGTTTGATAATATGATTTAAGAAAGCTTTGTAGCTGTTTCTTCATATTAGCATATCAAATGGCCCATAACCAATACAATGAATTTTTATTGAGGTAAACGGATTCCCTTTTTTATGTTAACAAGTGATTTCCAATATATTATATGATAGATTCTTGGTGCTCAGGTGCCTTCTTTAATTATTTAAAATTTTATTATTGATTTATTTAGTTAATGAGGCGTGTAATTTGAATTGCCTATTTTTAGTAGATATGTTTTACCTAAACCTGATGATCATCATTTGCTTTAATCTCCAAACATTTTACTTCTTATGGGGTCCACAATCTTGAATGTTGTGTAGCAACATAATAACATTCTAGCTTCCTTTTCCTCTTTTCCTTGGTTTGTGTGCAAGTTTGGTTTCTTGTTTGTTTATGATTTTGGTGTTGATGGAGACTTAGACAAAATAGAGGTTTTGAATTTGCCGATTACACTTGACTTGCGAAGTAACCACGATGTCCATCATGTAATAGAAAGAAACAACTCTAAAACTTTCTAATAACTTATAGCAAACTTCTATGGTTATAGATTCTTATTTGCATCACCTCACAAAAGTTGTATTTTCAATGGGGTTGCTAACTAATTATTCCTTTCCATTTTTGGCAGCTGCATACCTTTGTACAATTTCAGCTATACTTATGAGTACATAATGTCAACACCAACTAGTTTTGTGGACAGGTGAGCAAATTGATCTGTTTTAACTTGTTTGTATTGCAGTTCCGTGCCCCTATTTTAGTTGCTTTTTTCATTTGTCTTTCCCGTCTGCCACTTAAAATTTCAAAATTCAATTACTTAAAGAAGGTCATTTCAATTACAATTTGAGCAGCTATATTGAGGGTAGATATGTTAATATTTAAAGATAAGGATTACAATTAGTGTGCAGGAGAAACTTATTGAGAGCTATATAAATTAATTTTCCCATGAAATTGAAGAATTATAGAACATAAGATTGGATATTGTTGAATTTTGTCCCTGTTTGGTGGCCCAGACCGCCGGTCATATGAGCACCACATCATCAATTTGTGGAAGCTATTGGAGGGAGTTTCTTATTTCAATTTTATTCCTTTTTATTATGTTTCTTATAATATTGTATGTCTTTTCTTTATTGTTTGTTGTGTAATTTGTAAGTTGTAATAGCCTTAATTATCTTTGCTCTAGACATTCCCTAATGGTAAGGGAAAATGTTGTAATTTGACTATGATGAAATTTGAGAATATAGTTGCTTCATCTTCTACATGGTATCAGAGCGAGGAAACAATTCTCAGCTTTCCTTCAACCGCCAGAGCCTCTTCAGCAGTCGTTGAATGTCGGAATCCTCCCTGCAGCTGCCAATCTTCCTGCAGTCCCTCCCCTACTTAGAATCCTCCCCGTAGTCGCCAGTCTCTTTGCAAACCCTCCTCGGCTCCTTCTTCCTCTCCCTGTAGATCGTCAGCCAGCCTGCAGACCATCCCTCGGTGAGCCAACTGCTCCTTCCAGAGCAAGAAGAGCAGCCACAAGTTCCCTTTTCGGTTGGCCTTCCAAACACTCCTCTTTCTTGATCCTTCCCAGGCCACTCCACTCTATTTACCCTTAAAATAAAATTTCAAAAAAATAAGAAAAGAAAAAAAAAAAAACTATTAATTGTTACTACCCTTTTCGGCGCTTTATTCAAATAAAGTATAAATCTTTGTTCCCTGTTAAGAAATAGGGGAAAGCCTTTGGAGTGTGGAGAGGCTCGGTTACCAAAAAAGAAACCGCACATAAATGATGTCTTCTACGTCATCATCTTCCCCGCTACGGTCGAAGCCTTCCCTTTGGCGATCCTCGTGATACAGTAGCGACTAGAGCTGACTTGAACAGCAACAACAGTATTGTGGCACACAAAGATTTCTGAAATTACTCTTCTGGTTGCACTCGGTTCAGCTGGAGAACCCTACTACCTTTGGAAAAGTAATGATAGGATCACAACAGACGAAGAATCCGAAAATCCTTCAGATTTTCTTTACTGGAAAAGCAATGACGGAATCAAGTTGTACGAAGACCTTCTGAAACTTCGGTAGACTGCTTCCCCCATTGATTGCCATTATTGATCTTCATCGCGCCTCAGTCACTGGGGACATACCTTATATCCTTGCAGACAATCTCACCGTGCTTTCTCTCGCGGAGAAGTCCATCAATGGTAACATCCCCCAAATCATTGGTCAATTGAGGAATCTCTCAGTCCTCGACCTCTTTCCAAACATGTTAACCTGCAATATTACTGTGGGGTTCATCGGCCTCGACAGTCTCTCATCTCTTGCTTGTACTTTAAATTCCTCAATGGTACTGTACCTTCCGAGATAGGATCTTTGAAAACCCTGATGCTCTCCAAAAACAATCTAACCGGCTTCATTCCCCAGTAGCTAGGCTACTTCTCTTCCCTCATCACCTTTGTTCTCGGCTTCAATTCGTTGTTCAGGACACCTGATGGATTGAACAAGCTTGGGAGCTTGAAGAATCTAAACTTGGGTAGCAACTTATTCAATGGCTCTTTAGGGGTAAGCCTTTTCACCAGTGTAACACAACTCCAGTCAATTACACTGAGCTGGAACAACTTCTCTGGCGAGCTCCTGGATTCATTGTGGTCTTCATCAAGTTGAGGTTTCTTGATGTCTCCTACAACAACTTTAAGGGCAGTCTGTCGGCGCTCTCTGCTACCAAATCCAGTGGCTCCAGCAATGGTTCATTTATTATATCACATAATCTTTTAATGCTTCGAGCCAAAGAAGCCAGGGTGACTGTCAGGAATTCTGAAAGAGAGAAGGCTGACTTATGGTGTTCCCGGGAATCCAGTTTCACCTCCTAGCTCATCCAAAAGCAACAACACTTAGAAGTATATTGTGGCAGCAGTTGTTGTAGGAACGGCCCTTCTGGTGTTTGTAATAATTTGTCTCTTGCTATATTTTTGGTGGTGCAGAAGCCCTTTATCCGATCAGAGTGAGCTGAGTCCGAATGCTGCTCCATCTGCTCCTGAAGGAGGGAAGGAACCACTTCCTGCAGTTGCTGCCAACTAACGAGCTGTGGGAGAGAGGTCTTCACTTTGTGCAATTTGCACATGAACTTCAGATTTTGTGAGGGGAACCTAACCAAACATGGAAAGTCAGGAGATATACCAGGGAGTGTTAGAAAATGGGAGGCATGTAATTGTGAAGAGGATAGACATGAACAGTGTCAAGAAGGAAACTTATCAGATGGAATTGGATTTGTTTGCTTGATTATGGCTTGAGAGATTGGTTCTCTTTTTGGGACATTGCTTGAAGAACTAGAATGAGATATTCCTTGTTTAGACAAATGCCTCATCATGACTTAGCTACTATGCTTAATAGAAAGGCCATGCAAGAAGATGAGGGTTTACAATCACTGGATTGGATAACCAGGTTGAAGATTGCAAAAGGTGCGACAGAGTGTCTTTGCTTTCTGCATCATGAGTGTGTACCACCATTGGTTCGTATATCATCGCCGTCAATGTCATCGCTTCGCTCGAGAAGGTATAAAAATGGTGCATGAGACAATTTTTAAAGTATCCATTCGAGGAAGCACGAGCACCCGTCTTTTGGAATTAATTACAGTTCGGAGAAATTGTGAACCCATTTGGAAAATTTTTATAAAATTAGGGGTTTCTAAAATACACGTCATGGAAAAGGAGTACCCGTTCTTGGGAATTAAGTACCTTTCTGAAAAATACTTGCTTGTGAATTGAATCTTTTTGTAGGTACATTGAAGACTCCTTGCATCTTTTAAAACCGCGAGTTAAATACTTTTTTTTTGCTCCCTGGTCACAATGTCTCACAACTCCGACCAACAAGTCTTTTAAGACAATTGAGATGACTCACATTCTCCCGGTGCCTCTTAATGGGAGTTGAAGTCAGGAGGTTATAAAAATTTTGGATGATTTGAACTTGTAAATTACTTGAAGTTTTGGGCTTTTGAACTTTTATAAGATAAACTAAAATGTGAATCATTTGAATTTAAAAATAGCTTGAGCCTGAACTTTTAAAATGTAAGCTCTTAGGGTTTCATTGCCACCGAATTCGCATTACGCCTACTAGTGAACAGAAGCCGGTTCCTCTTAAAGTCCAATGTTGTAATTTTGCATGCACTCCAACAAGATAATATCCAAATAAATGTTTATAGTTTCAAATGACTTTAAAGTCTTTAAAGCCTATACAAACTTCATAATTATTCTTTAAGTCAAATGAAATTTCCTGGAACTTTGACGATTAATTTTGAGGCTTTTATGAATGATAAGTTGGACACTCCTTAGTTATATATGCTTCAAAATATTTATTGAAGTGAGCAAAATATGCACAATCGTAAAATAATGCATGTATCTTTTGATGAAACTCATAGTTTAAAGATTGTGCGAATCTTCAAAATCTATAAAATTCATTTTGAGTTATTCAAATATATGAAATTTAAAACTTGTATGTGCTCCATTGAAATGAATTAAATATTTAAAATTGAATGGCAAGAGGTTGTGCGGGTTATAATGATGTTTTCACTTTCTTTTTCTGATATGAGTACAATATTCTTTTGAAAAATTGAAGATTATTTTAAATTTAAAGAATCCTCATATATTAAGATTCAAATCCAAGATAATTAAACTATTCACTCTTAATTGGGTCATCTTGTCTATAAGACATGGTTCTAAGTCTCACTCAACCAGTCCGATCTTCCTCATTACGATGAAATTGACAAATCTAGTAAATTTAATAATAGATGTTTAAATCATAAAGATAAGAATTTAAAAGTCTGAATCACCCAATCCGCTCCTCCTTACATGACTTATGTCTTGAAAAAGTCTAAACTAACAAAATCAAATGTTCTTCAAATATAAAACTTTTGAATGTTAAAATCTTTGATGATAAATTTGTTGACTGTGAATCTCAACCGGAGGGGTCAATTTGTAAAATCAAGGTTTTCAAGATAATAAATCAAAATATTTAAGTATAATTAATCGCTTAAAAACCTTAAAATAAATTCTCATCCACACTCCACAACAGTTTATTGAGAGTGACAAATTTTTTATTGATTTCACAATTAAAGCAATTGTTAATAAGGTTGTGCCTAAGTCTTTTGTGTGTGCATTTTTGCTGTCAAATGACACTACAAAATAACCATTATGATCAGAGTCCTTTGATCGAGTGGTTGATGTCAAATGACACCATTATATTACGGTCACGGTCGCAACCCGTAAGTTCCCCAATAACTTTCTATCATTTGAGTTGTGAACCATAAGTGTATAGTTGATTGATATAAAGACTTTTGTCAGCTAAGGTTGACTTAAGATTTTTTAGTTAAGTTAGGTCGAATACCTTTTCTGACTAAGTAGATCAAAGACCATGACGACCGTGATGATGAAACAATGGGATCTTGATCGGGTTCTTCATTGTCTCCCCACCATTCACTTTAAGTTTAAACTGATAAATTTTACAACTTAAATCCTAAGTCTCCTGCTATTATATGTTAAATATTCAATTCTTAATAACTAGTCTTAATCGAAAGTGCTTTCCCGCTATTGCGCGAGATATTAAACATAGGGGCTTGCGCCTATGGGAAACCTTGAACTCCAAATCAAAAGTCATCGCAAAATGAGGGCGAAGTCTCTGGGTAGTCTCCTATCTACAATCCAACATGTCTTTTGAAAATTAATCATAAAAAAATCTCTCAACAAAACACAAACACAACACAAAAAAATACAGAGACCAGGGAGCGGTCAGAATTTTTGGAGCACACAGGCCCTTTACCTGTTGATCCTTTCTAGCCCAGCTAGTGGGCCTATCAAAGGATTACAACAAGCAGAGCAGCAAGCAACAATCTTGCAGCAAGGGTTTTCTAGAAAGTAGCATCCATCTAGGTTTTTCCTTATCCGTAGGGTTTATGTCAGAGTACGTAATGAAGATGTCTAACTCTAGTTTAGAGGTTAGTTTTGAATCATAGACTAAGAAGTCTTTCCAAACAACACCTGAACTCTTTACGTTTATCAAAACCATAAACGCAATGACCATAACTTCCTTCAATGTTCCCAATGCATGTTTATGTAAATTTGTGGAAAGGAAAAACATGAACATCTCATGGGAGAGGACACCGTTCTTGAGCTCACTGCTCCAAACAATCATTCATGGAAGATCCAAGATCAAATGATCATGGACCTAAGAGGTTAGAGTACATTTCTTACTTTAGAGGAAAACACATGAGATTTGGGAAGCAGTCTGTGAAACTTATTCTAGTTCCAAAAATACTGTGGATTTTTTTGAGATTGAGACAAAACGACATGAGCTCTGACAAAAAAATGTGTCACTCAATACTACAACACATTATCAAAATGGTTACTGCTAGGTATGTATGATACATATGTATGGAAGTGCCCTCAAGTTGCTATGATGTTTAAAACAATAATGGAGAAGAGGATGATCACGTTTTTATTGGGTCTAAATAAGAACTTAGATGCGATTAAAGGAAGAATCACGAGGATGAAGGCTCTCCCTATCACTAGGGAAAGCTTTGTTGAAGTTAGAAGGGAAGAAAGTAGGAAGAAGTTCATGATGACAGAAAGCATGGGTTCAACTAGCACTGAAAGCTTTTATTTGTACACACGCAACTTCTACCATGATTCAAAGCTAAAGAAGAATTGTCCTTTATGTGAACATTGCAAGAAACTTGGTCACACAATGGATAAGTGCTGCAAATTACATGGAAAACCGATTGGAAACCTGACAAGGGAGAAAGGACCAAGATAACAAAACTTATGCTGCTACCTCTTTTGAAGGGTTGTCTGACCATAGTCCCTTCACCAAAAAACAATTGAAGATGTTAAAGTAACTTCTTACTAGCACGACTGAGTAGCCTACTAGCTAGATGATACACCAATATTGTAACAATTATGTTACACGGGAGGGGAAACGAATAATCAAGGAAGTGGAAGGGAGGGGTCAAGGAAACAAATAGAAAGAAGACGAAGTAAGGGGTCGGGCAACCGAATAGAGGGAGAGTAAGCGAGGGAGTCAGAAGATAAGTAGATGAGTTTGCCTTATGTATTGTCGTATGAGGGAGACAAGGACTTTCCTTTTAGTTGAACGGTAGTAGAAGAGGGATCTCAATTGCGCGGTTTCAGTGGCTGGGGTGAGTGCGGCTAAGGCAAAGAGTGTAGGAGAATAGCGGCATCTGCAAAGTCTCTGTTGCACTGACAAGAAACAGAAGACCGGTTTTAGCGATCCCATGCGTAGAGGAAAAGGTGACGTCAACCCAGAGGTAGTTGAAGCTGTGTGCGATCAAAGAAGAAGCTCTCGGGTGAAGGAGAAATGAAATAATATTTATATTGAATAAAAAATTAAGAAGATAAAAGAAAATTTAATATTTAATTAATAAAAAGATATTAAAACAATAAATTAATTAAATGTCATATTTATGATTAGGTTTCTAATTTTAGAGAGTTGACGTTAAGGCAAATTCAAGCATGAATTAATCAACATCGAGGTGAGTACTTGTATTTTTAATCTATAATAATAATTTATTTCTTCTCAATCATGTTGCAATTAATGAACTTTTACATGTTTTATTCTGATTGAGATATTCTTTTTTTTATCAGTTATATTGTTAAGAATGTTTGCAGCTACTTAGTATCACGCATTAATATATATTTTATATTGTATGTTAAATTAAATGTGATGAGCACATGATTGATGTTTTTGTTGACTGTTTGTATGTACATGATTGATTATAATAGAGTCGTCTCTTGATGGTACTAGTGAGGGAACACCAAGGTACTCGTGTTTGTATATAATACAAGATGTTGATATTGATGTTTATTAATTGACATAATTTTTAGACGGTGCTTCTATGACAGTTGTACATATATATAATGATATTGATATATTTTTTGATTTAGTAAGACTCCTTGAATAATATCAAATATTTTTATTGATTTATTAAAAACTTCATTAGCATGTATATTGCTTCTTTTTTCTCTTAATGTGATTTATGAGTATGAGTATTTACTAATTTGTTTAGCTCATTATTATTTTAAACTGACTTTGTCAGGTTAATTAAGTGATTAATGATGAGCGTTATAATGAAGTAAATTTAAGTTTACTGTTTTAATTTAATGTTATTAGTGGCTTTCATTTGTTAAATTATAGACAAATATAGAAAATTTTGTTTCCACCGTCTATCAGTCTATTGCTATATTGATTAATTCTATGCCTCGGACTGGGTCGTGATAAAAGTGATATCAGAGACCAAAATTTAGGATTAATTAATTGAATCTTGATAAAAGAACCGGTAGGATAATTAGAAAGCTTTAATAATTGTAAAAAAATTAAAGTTAACTCAAAATGATAATTATTATCAATTCAGACATAGTGATTAACCCAAATTCATAGAAGAAGAGAATCCGATAGAGAATGAAGAAATACAACCTACTATGCATGTGAACACCAATGTCCTCACCCAAAAGATAACGACGATGACTAAGTTGATTTAGGAGTCCAGATTCCAATCTGGCGGGAGTGATACAGCCGTTGTTGATAAGTACTTGAAGATATTCAAGATATGCGTCCACCTTTGTTCAAGAGAATTGAAGAACCAATTGAAACAAAGAACTGACTAATGATGATAGAGAATATACAAGATAACATGACTTGTTCGGATGAAATAAGAGTACCGTTGGCTACGTTTGTGCTGGATGAAGAAGCTGAAAGGTGGTGGCGTGGGAAGCATCAAGACATGTTAGAGAACATACCCAACACGATGATAAGCTTGGAGGAGTTCATGGACCTTTTTAGAGAGTTGTTTGTACTCTTATCCGCTCAACGACAGATGCAGAACAAGTTCATCAAGTTGAGGCAAGAAGAGAAGACAAATATGCAGTACGAAGCAAAATTCATTGAATTATCGAGGTATGCACCACAATTAATTGCTACTGCCGAAGAATAGTTCTACAAATTTCTTTTGAAATTAAAAGGTTCTATCAGACAACCGTTTGTACTTTTAGGGATCGATAAATACTCGGTATTAGTGGAACGAGCTAGAAGAGTCGAGATCAACTATCAGCTTTTCAGAAGTGTAAGTAGATGCACAAGAGGAGAGCTAAAGAAAAAGAAGACCATATGGATCAATCGGTGGATTCAAACGAGGAGTTCAAGAACAATTCATTTGGAATTACCAGAGGCTCGACACAAAGTACTGTAGTCATTTGTGTTATGGAAGACAACATAAGGGTGAATGTTTGATGGTTTCTAACACTTGCTATTGGTGCTGTCAATTGGGCATGTAACAAGATACTGTCTATCTCTTAACCAGAAGAGCGCTGAAGAGTAGAAATCAGGTTGAGCTCTTTCATAAAAGACTTCGTGGGCAGAAAAAGATAGATTCTATAGCTTCAGCTCCTATCTAAGGTCAACCAAGGCAACCTGTTTGACCACGAGTATATTCTCTTACTCATAGTAAGTCTAAAGAACCTATGCTGTTGATGGTGATGTGGTCTGATTTGTTTGGCGATTTCTTATATAAGAGTATTTTCTTAACATACTTTCTTGTTTCAGTATTGTGTTACGAAGTATAGTTGAGTGCTTATCGATCTTTATCGTAATTACTTTTTCATCTCATTGAATGACTTTAGTTTCATGAATAGCTATTGTTGACTTGCTTAAGGTTGTTTGTAAATTTGGAGGAAGAAATTTTTGTAAGTGATGAGGATTGTAACAGTTATGCTACACGGAGGAGGGGAAACAAATAATGAAGGAAGAGAAAGGGAGGGGTTGAGGAAATAAATAGATACAAGGCTGTCGGCCGTTTTATCGTTCAACATTCACTTTCGTAGTTTGAAAAGGTGATAGTCTTGTGATTTTGAAAATAATTTAAATATAAATATAACTTTTTGAAAGAAGTAACATTTTAATTTTTAAAATAAGTGAGATCAAACGAATCTCACATTTTAAATGACTTAGATGATTTAATACAATACTACAAGCAATATACTTATCCCGAAAAATAAATATATCACTTGTAATAGGGATTCAATCATCTGGACTAAACAATTTGTGACATCCGTTTTGATCTGCGAAATATTTTATAAAAAGACCAACAAGTTCCCCTATCTAATATAAAAATTAGACAGAGTTTATTTTATCTGGGTTCCTGGTTCCCTATAGAGGCAAGCCCCTATAGTTAATTATATCTTAAATGGTCGAAATCACTTAAGAAAACTCTCGATTAAGATCAGGTAATTTCGTTTTCAAGATTTCAAAGTCTAGGTTTTTCACGATTGGACATGGGAAAATCAAATGGAAATGGCTCAAAATAGGAACAATTATTTAAATGGACATGGGAAAATCAAATGGGAATGACTCAAAATAGGAACAATTATTTAAGGAATTCAAAGGGAAAAAAAGTAGAGGACATCACAGATCCAGGAGAAACCCAAGAAATGTCCCAACTATCCTATTGTTCGGCTTTATGTCTTTGAAATGATGATTATTTAATATTTCAATCCTGCAAATTATTTAAGACTTAGGACTTATGTTTGCACAACGTCAGACTGTGCAAATAGCCTAGAAGACATGAGGATTTACACCGTACTGAATGGTAACCTCGGAATCCTAAAACGTTAGGACTTATAATTACACAGCAAAGTTGTGCAAAAAGCCTAAAGAAATGATCCTAGGGGTTATTTAAACTAAAGAAAGTGTATAGGTGATGTGAATGTGTTTTGCTGCTGCAGATTCATCTTGAAGCTATCCCCTGCCGTGCTGCCCACGATGTTTGCTCCAAACTCCTCGTAGTAGCACCTCCTGGTTTAGTTTTAGTTTTGAACATGCTCCTAACCACTAGGTTATCCTAAACTAAGGCATAATGTATCACAGTAACTAAGCATGCAGTATAACAGAAAAGAACAGTATAGTGTACAGTAGAAAGAAAAGACAGTATAGCATGCTGAGAAAAATAGTATAATAAGCTATGAAAACAATATAACATGCTGCGAAAATAAAATGCTGTAATATAAATTAAACCTGTACACCTGGTAGGTCTATTGCTCCTTTTAATTTAGTTATTATATGCTGCATAAAAGAGGGAAGTACAACCTGAAAAAGACTTAATAGAAAAATGTAAATCATAGAGCAAAGATAAACAAATAAAATGAACTATACCACATATAAATGACCAAGAATGAGAAATTTATATGTGGTATTGGAATGTCCCCAATTGTCAGGAGGATTTGAATGTAGGACAAATTCAAATCCCGGAGCATCGGGTTTCAGTTTTGGTCAAGTTAAGGTAAGAATTTCATTATTTGATTTAATTAAATCAGGCATGAATCACAATCTAGTGCNCTAGGGGTTGTTTAAACTAAAGAAAGTGTTAGGTGATGTGAATGTGTTTTGCTGCTGCAGATTCATCTTGAAGCTATCCCCTGCCGTGCTGCCCACGATGTTTGCTCCAAACTCCTCGTAGTAGCACCTCCTGGTTTGG